>CM070662.1:25027247-25209002 GCA_036346575.1 Dendrocalamus sinicus | reverse complement strand
GTCGAGCTCCCAAATCTCTTCTATGAAGCCATAGTACGAGTTTCTCGACCCATCGGTCTCGAATGCATCTATGTAGACACCGCTTGCTTCGTTAGTGCTCTTGACATCCCGAGATCTGCAGATAGAATGTGTACCCATTTATGTGATATCCTTGCCATGTCACAACTGTAAATGTCGGCCCTTTTGCCAACCATGTCAGCGTCTCACTTGGCGAGCTCCTAGCGATCTGCTCCTTCAACCATTGGTTGAACCAACGGTTGTGTTGCCTCATGATCCAAACATCCGATTGCTCTGGATTCTGTTGCCGAAGCACATCCTTGTGCTGGTCCACATAAGGCGCCACTTCAGTCATGTGTTGCAACACCGTGAAATGGGCTTGAGTATACGTGTCCATATCTGGAGTGATTGCTTTCCTTCCGATAGTTCCGAGACCCTTCAGCCTCCCCTCATGACGAGATTGAGGGACACCTATCGGTTGAATCTGAGCCATATAATCGACACAAAACTCAATGACCTCTTCGCTTGCATAACCTTCGACGATGCTGCCCTCCGGCCGAGAACGATTCCGTACGTAAGACTTGAGAATTCCCATCAACCTCTCAAATGGGTACATGCTACGTAGGAATACAGGCCCGCACATTTTTATCTCCCACACAACGTGAACAATGAGATGGACCATGATATCGAAAAACGAAGGAGGGAATTACATTTCAAGGTGACATAGAGTCATCACCACCTCGTCCTGTAGAGCATCTAGTCCTTCGGGATCGATGACCTTCCGAGCAATTGTGTTAAAGAAATAACATAGCCTCATGATTGTCTCTCGGACTTTGATCGGCAAAATATTTCTAATTGCAATAGGGAGCATCTGTGTCATCAGCACATGACAATCATGAGACTTCATGCCATTTAACTTCAAATCTTGCATCGAAACAAGTTTCTTCACGCTGTCGGAGTAACGAGACGGAACTTTGACACCATGCAAGCACCGCACGCTTCTGTTTTCTCAGCCTTGGACGAGTGTAACACGCAGGGGAAGGTACGTTCGTCCATTATCGGTGCGTGTCGGTGCTAACTCAGCTCGATGTCCATGTCACCAAGTCAAGCCGTGCATTGACGCCGTCCTTTGTTTTATCACGGATGTTCAGTGAAGAGAACAATCAAGTCATCACATACATTCTTTTCTACGTGCATGACGTCGATGCGATGTCGAACATCTAGGTACTCCCAATAAGGTAAGTCCCAAAATATTGATCTCTTCTTCCGTGTGTTCTTCTCATGAGCCCTCAATTTACGCCCCTTTCCGAGGACAACATCTAAATCCTTAACCATATCATAAACCTCGTGTCCCTTAAATGCCTTGGAGCTGAACCGTCTTCCTTCTCTCCGTCAAATTGTTTCTTCATCTTGCGGTATAGGTGTGCCCTCCAAGGAACCGACGGTGACGCATGTAGACGGTTTATGAGTGTCTCACCACACACTCTCGGTACCATCTAAACAAGTGAGTACAAGCTTTGGCACCTTTTGTACTATGGCCCGATAGGTTACTAAGGGCAGGATAATCATTTATGGTGCAGAACAATAAGGAGCGCAGAGTGAAGTTCTCTCGTTTGTATGCATACCATACTTGTACCCTTTCGTTCCACAGTACTTTTAGATCTTTCACCAACGATGCTAGGAACACATCGATATCATTCCTGTGTTGTTTTGGCCCTTGGATAAGTATCGACAAAAAATGTACTTTCGCTTCATACACAACCAAGGAGGAAGGTTATAGATACAGAGAGTCACGGGCCATGTGCTATGTCGGCGCTCATGCTACTGAAAGGATTCATTCCATCTTGTACTCACCCAAACCTTATATTCCTTGGTTCTGCACCGAACTCGCAAAACTCCTATCGATGTTTCTCCACCGCGCGAATCAGCAAAGTGTCTTATCATTCCATCCTTCTTGCGCTCCTCCGAGTACCAACGCAGCAGCTTTGCCTCCTTGGATTTGCAAAAACCTTTTCAAACGGGAATTATAGGAAAATACCATGCCACCTTAGCAGAGGTCCTTTCTTCGCCTCTGTTCCTCGCCATCATCCGATTGATTGTTACGTTTGTATCGGGATGCGTTGCACACGGACATACATGCATGTTTGCATACTCTTTACGGTAGAGGATACGATCGTTCGGGCATGCATGTATTCTTTCTACTTCCATTCCCAACGGACAAAGAACCTTCTTGGCTTTATACGTGGTTTTAGGCAACTCATTTCTCCGGAAGCATGTCCGCTAAAAGACCTAGCAGCGCGTGAAACTCTTGTCGGACCAACCGTTGATTGCCTTCAATTTCAACAGTTCAAGCACGGCGACAACCTCGTGTACTTGCAGCCCGTGTACAAAGGTTTCTCTGAGTCCTCCATCAAGCCACGGAATTTAACATACTCTCTCTCATCATAGTTCTCTTCTACATCGCTAAGCATCCGATCCAGTTATCATTGTGCAACCTATCCGAATCCGAGCCACAATCGACATCACCGGCGGCATGTCATTCACTTCACCGCGATGTCATCCGGGGCATATTATTCACTTCACCGCGATGTCATCCGGCGGCATATGATCATTCACTTCGCCATGATCGGTCCAACACGTATAATCCTTTTTGAAACCCCTCCGAATCAAGTGCGCTTCAATTTGCCCTCGGTTCTTAAACATCTTCAAATTCTCGCATCGATGCATGGACAAGACATATATTCCACCCCTTATTCAACATATCCTCCTCGCGCTCTTATAAAAGCGAAACGTCATTAATGTACTCTTCACACACACGGCTCGCGGCATACATCCAGCTTCGGTCCTACGTTACGTATATATATAACAACTTAGTATTAAAATCTAGATTAACTAATTATAACTACATATATACTGGCCACATTTATTATATTGAGACTTAATTTGCTAGCTCAATTCATATTACAAACACAACAACTATTATATAACCAACAATTTTGCAAATTAACCATCTTCAATAACCACTCATGGATTACTTAGACCTAAATTGTAATGCAATTAAAGAAAAATAAATTTCAATACTAACCATATCTAGAGCAACCAGAAAGTCTCGAATCTTCAAAGCTCAATCTCGCCTCTTCCCACCAAATTAACTAGCTCGAAATCGCCTAGCTTCCTCCCGAGTGAAAAAGTGCGCAGCAGATGGCTAGATCTCGGATCGAAATGAAGACAAATGCGTCCGGCGAAGGCAATAAATGCCTTAGCCATTATCACGTATGGTTTTTAACTAAAAATCGTCAGAATTATCACGTATGGTTTTAATTAAAATCATCGTGATAACCAACTTATCACGACGGGTTTTTATTAAAACCGTCGTGATAAATATTATCACGCACGATTTTTATAAAAACCGCCTATCATAAGCTTCATGTCGTAACGCCGTGTTTCGATCGCCTAATTAACGCTCTCGATCGTTATACGGCGTCTATATCATTAATGTTTGGGTATATGAACCGCTGCGTGCTAAAGGTTAAATATGAGCGCCTAATCCAAGTCTCTTCTACGCACGTACAATATGGCTTCTACTATTCTTGTGATCATCTCCTTCCTCTCATCTGCTCATCAAGAATTGTTCGCCGAACCTTACACAGCGGCCAGCAATTTGCATCTGGAGCGACTTCTCCGCACACGCCCGCTCTCCTTCCCGACTTTCTTGCATCCGCTACTCGACTGATCATCCGCCGTCGACGGGGCGTCTCGCCGCCGCAAGAAAGGGAAACCGCCTCACCTGGTTTTTCTCCACAATGTGCGCAGCGGAAGAAGCTCTACACACATTGGAGAGAGTGATGGATAGCCTTGCCGATCAAGCGTAAACGGCGGTTCGAGGAATCTTTTCATGCTATCCTCTACGACATTATGGGCTATGCTACGATTATTTGCCCAGCCGGAGGAGGAAGTGCCGAGGACAAGGACAATCTTAACGGCGTTCGAGAAGTCGTGGTGATCCTCCAAGTCCCAAAGTCGAAGAAGAAGCGCACGAAGCCCAAAAGATTACAACTGGGAAACTCTTTACAATGCGACTTTTGTAGTAAATTTGCCTCTAATTGAAACTAATAAATTTGCCTTTAATTTGTGATCTCTTGTCTCAGTAGTTCTGTAGTTAAGTTATTAGAAGCAATGTGTACTTATATATTAACCTCTGATCATGAACAGAATATGACAGATAAAGCGACATCACAGACGGTTCTTGTTAAAAACCGTTGTGAACATTAACAAACGGTTCTTAACAACAACCTTCTGTGATAGTTTAGTATCACAGACGGTTCATCGGTAAGAACCGTCTGTGATACTCGTTTTATCCGACGCCACTAATACAGACGGTGTCCAAATTAAAACCGTCTATGTTAGTGTCAATCACAGACGGTTTAACAAAACCGTCTGTGATTGGCCGTCTAGTATTAGGCTTTCTGTAGTAGTGTATCCAACAGCTAAAACTATAACCAGCAGCTAAAACGAACCCATCCTAAAGCCAGGAGATGCCAGTCAGGCCACAGACCTTGGATGTAGCCGTGAGGAAACGGAGTGGATCATGTGCGTGCCCGTTTCCAACCACAACGGCTGTGGCAAATTAAGCGCCAACCCCACACCACCCCTCTACGTGCCATCCCAATCTCCATCTGGCCGGCTCACGAGAGCGCCGTCCTCGTCTCATCGCTCCCTCGAACCCGCATGCGTCGCCGACTCGTCTTACGCGCACACCGGAAAAAATGCATGGTCCCCCCTCCTATCTAACACCTCATGAGCCACAGTTAGAGAGGACCACGTAATCACAAGAGGCCAACGGTTGTGCCACGCATGCTAGCTAACCCACAGCTTATTTCCGTAGCCACACCGCGTATCATCTCAGCTTGTCGCGTCTTTAATTTTTATAGTACGTGATGATGCTGTGGTACAGAAAGTAAAGCTCATTTAGTTAGAGAATCATAGCTGTTGTGACGGTAGCTTCGGAGAAACACGACCGACAATGAGGACGCTTGTGCAGGATAGCCTAGCAGCTGCAGCGCTTTTGGTTTAGACCTTTTTTTTTTGTTATGATTTGTTTGAGTAATGGTGGTAGTGGTAGAGCTAAGTGGTCCTATTCTCTACAGCTCATGATGATACATTGCACTTTATATCCACGTTCTCTATCATAATTGTTATTTTTTTTTCATTGGCATAGCTATTGTTATTCGATACAAACTACGAATCCGATTACTTTGGAACACCGAACTCAGGGCGGATCTACAGTGGGTCATAGGTGTTCAATTGAACACCCAAATTTTTGACAAAAATCTAGTCTATATATATATATATATATATATATATATATATATATATATATATATATATATATATATATATATATATATATATATATATATATATATATATATATATATATATAAAAGGTTCAAAAATCTAGTATATGTTCACCTTCTTGGTAGTGCCGCCTTGCCCGACGTCCATGATTGGTTGGGCCTCTCATGTCCCGCACTCCCGCTTTGGTTGTGGCCCATTCGGACGCCACTCGCGCGCCCATTTACTGGCGCGCGCGAGAATCCCGAGCGCGATCGAGAGGTGAGACCGAGTCGGCGAAGCTAACCCTATCGGGCGAGGGCGAAGCCGCGAGCGCGCGCGCGCGCCGGCTCAGATCCGCTTGCCGGCCGCCTCGTGCCGCCGGCCTTTCAAAGCCTCGCGCGCGGCTGGCGCCGCCCTCTGCTCGCGCTCGCGCGCGCGCGCCCTTGACCGCCGCTCCGCTCGGCCTCGCCTCGCGCGCCCGCCGCCGCCGCGCATCGCGCGAATCGCCAGCGCTAAATTGGCTCTCCGGCGGTCGGCCTCAAGCCCTCAACTCCGCTCGCTCGCGCTCGCTTCTCGCGCGCTCGCTGTCCGCTCGGCCCTCCTCTCGCGCTCGCTCCGCTCTGCTCGGGCCTCCGCCTCGCCCGCCACGCCGCGCGGCAGCAGCCGGCAGATCGCGCGACAGATCCTCAACTCCGCCATCATCGGCGTCGGCTCGCTCGCCGCCCGGCGATCGCGGTGAGTACTGTAGTAGGCGTCCCGGGCGTCGGCGATGGCCAATGTGCAAATTGCAAATGTGCAATGTGCAAATTGTGCGTGCTGGATCGAGTGATTGCTCGCGTCTCGTGTGCATTTGTGCAATACTGCAGTCTACAATGTGCATGCTTCATGCTTGTTAAGTTGTTAGTTGGTATTTGTTAACTAATTAACTTGTAATGTCTCGATCGATCGAGTGATCGATCGCTGCGTGGTTGAGTGGTTCTGTGCAATACTCAATACTGCAATGTGCATGCTTGTTAAAATGTTAGTTGTTAACTTGTAATGTCTGTGGGCTGTGGCTCTATGCAATGTGCATGCTTGTTAAAATGTTAATTTGTAAATTGTAATGTTTGTGCAATACTGCAATGTGCATGCTTGTTAGTTTGTGAACTTTTGTAATTGTTTTGTAATTTTTTTTATATTATTTGACATGTTATCCCTAGTACGAACAATTGTATGTTAACTATTGCTATTGTAGATCTTTATGTTTTGTACCGAAATTTTTTTTACAACTTCGAACACCCATTTCAAAATTCCTGCGTCCGCCACTGACCGAACATCGAAGATAGACTTGCAGTTATTGTATTCTTATGCTGCGAAATATTTTAGAATCACAGAAACGTTGTGCAACATGAATTTATTTTCTTTAGGAATTAAAACCTAAATTAGCGTTTGCAGCATGTCACCTTTGTGGTTGAGTGTGCGTGTACAATGGATGACACCAAATGGGTGGCTCGAACGATTTTCCTCTTTTTCACGACGGAGGCCTTTAATCGACGTCGCAATCCATGTGCATGTGAGGCTACATGCATGGCATATGCTAATGCCAAGACCTGGCATGAGAGCTACGTATGGGCTGACCGTTGCTTTCCCGGGCGTTATTCTCTTTCCTCCATGCGTGGACCATTTGCCATGTCAAAATTCAAAAGCCTACGGATGCAAAAGGTTATATATGTCCGCTTACTTCTGATATGTACTCTTCTCGTTAAGAGGAAAGCCATGTTTGTTCAAAAAAAATTTGGTGGCACTGGTTTGTCGTATGAAATTAGCTGGCTCTGGGTAGAGATCTCCGCACATGATTGCTCATAAATATACATGAATCATTTCTCATTGTCGAAAATATAGAAGTATCCGGAGCAGAAAAATTATATGTATGTATGTATGTATGTATGTATGTATGTATGTATGTATGTATGTATGTATGTATGTATGTATGGATGTATGTATGTATGTATGTATGGTTGGTTGGTTGGTTGGTTGGCTCTGGGTAGAGATCTCCGCACATGACTGCACATTAATATACATGAATCATTTCTCATTGTCGAAAATATAGAAGTATCGACTTCTATATTTTCGACAATGAGAAATGATTCATGTATATTAATGTGCATCATGTGTGAGATCTCTACCTGAGCCATACATACATACATACATACATACATACATACATACATACATACATACATACATATATATACATACATACATACATACATACATACATACATATATGTATATATATAGGCAGTGTTTCATGCACCAAGGTGCCTAGGCACCAATATTAATACCGTTGATTTGCTTGAGATTCAACGTTTGATGTGGGTATCTTCATATACCCATAAAAAGTATATTTGAGATGTCAAACTCAAAAATTTAAATTCAACTTCAGTTTAATTAGTTTGAACTATTTTTATGGTATATACTCATCGTAGTTGCATTGAACTCAAAAGTAGTTCAAACTAGTTTGAATGAGTTCAAAACTAACTTACCATAAATATATCAAGGGTATAAAATATTTTCATACCTAAACTTAAAAATTATCAATCATACACGTGTATCGGATGTTATGCCTAGGCACCATGGTGCCTTATGTAATTTTCCTATATATATATATATATATATATATATATATATATATATATATATATATATATATATATATATATATATATATAGAAATGGGACACTGTGGTGCCCGCACCAAGCTTCCTGCTTTAGATTAATTTTAGATGCGTGCAAGTGCAATGATATATAATATCGAATGGAAAGTCTTAATTATGAATGGAAAGTCTCAATCGTGGATGGAAATTCTTAATTATGGAGCCTGGCACCATGGTGCTCTGTTATTGTAGTACATACTGCTCAACTTTATTTATATTGGCAAGAACCGCACGTAAGTTTCATTTACTTTGTAATCTATCATATGAACAACCCAAAGTTACAAGTCGTAGCGAAAAGCAATAAGACTCAGCCAAAAAACAGGTATGTTTAATTTTTATGGATTGCTTAAAACTATGGCCTGCATTAATTATTCCCGAAAATCCTCTTCCCTTCTAGATATATTTCACGGCCGCTACATCACTCACATCTATTGCCGCTTTTGTCTCATCCCTTGGTTAACTCGAGAGTAAATTTCTTAAAACTACACTGACTCTTGAAAACTATCGGCAGGTCACACTTCTAAGAAACCTTCTCAAAGAACCACACTTTTTTATAATTTACTTGCATAGTGGATCAGGCTAACCTTTGAGGTGGAGGAGCCAATGTCAACACTTGGATGTTAGTGTGCTACTATGAATTTAAGACGTTGGTGGCAACGAGATCAATCAGTGATGCTTAGAATAGTTTGTTAGCTAGCTTACATGGGTAAAACGGCAGTACCATCTACAGATGATCTGTGCCGGCTGCCGCTATCCTGCTAGCAGCTGTCATCCATTTGACCATTTGGCCATACGTCGAGGCACTAGCTTGTCCAAATGAAACAAACTCATAGATCACAAAATGCCTTCCAACTCTAACTAGTGTGGAGCAAATCGATTACTCCACAATGGTTAGTACCCTAGCCAGCCCGCAAAAAAGAACAGGAGCAAAAGAACGGAGTACGTACACGGCCGTCAGACACGTGTGGAACACAATTTAGACGCACTACAATATGGCAGGCTTTCGAAGTGGAGCCCCGTTCAAAATGGTTTCTAGTTTCCAAAAATCAGACGCCGTTTTGAATATGTTAGCTTTTTAACATGATTTTTTTTTCTTTTTCCTTGATTAAAAAATATTATAGCTTTTGGTTAAAATGACATTGTAACAGTTATTAGCTTTTTTAAAGATATTCAATTAAAGAAAATGAATAAAAATAGAAAAAAAACACCGTTATATCTCTATGGATAATGCAAATGAAAAGGGAAAAATAAAAATAGGGAAAATGGGTAAAGGAAAAAAAATCGTGTTAAGAAGCCAACGTATTTCAAACGGCTTTTGGCTTCTGAAACTAGAACCCAGAAGTTGTTTGGAACAGGACGTATTTGTATGCACTTGAAGCACACTGCATACAAAATATAAATCTAGAACCAATCATAGGAACTAGGCAAAGCAAAGAAAGACACATCGAAGTAGTACAAGTAATGGCACATGAAGCCTATATGAGTGAAGAAAGGCACCAAATATACAAATGTTATAACCTGCAACAGTTTGAGTAGTGCGGCGTCAAAGACGTGGAAATGAGAGCCACAGAAAAAAAACAAATCTGAACCACCTCTACAAGTCCACAAGAAGCCAATTTTATGAGCAGGGCCATCTTAAGGGGGGCAGGAAGTGCGACGACCAGGGCCTATGCCACGGGGGGCCCACCGGCCCATGAGTATGTATATCAGTATATGTATGATTTTTTCTCTGAATTGAAAGTGTTGCAAGTAACTTTGCCAGATGAATTGATGTCAGCACCTGAGATTCTTCACTTTGTTAAAGCTGCAGATTGCTATCCGAATATCTCTATTGTATATCGGATTCTCTTAACTGTTCCTGTGATAGTAGCATCAGCCGAAAGAAGCTTCTCCAAATTGAAACTATTGAAAAATTGTTTGAGGTCAACTATGCTACAAGAAAGATTGAATGGCTTGGCTATGTGCAGCATTGAGAAGGATGTTTTGGACAACATTAATCTCGATCATCGTTCTTGAAGATTTTGCATCAAGAAATGCCCGGCGGTTTTTAAGAAGCATCAAGCACTATTGTTTTATTTGAGGTAATCATAATAGTTATTTTACCGTTCTTTTAGTTTCTTTGTTGTACTATCGTTATTTTTAATGAACTAAACATATGCTGCAAGTTAAGTCTTATTAGTAGTACTATATACTTTAATCGTCATATTAAAAAATTAGATTGCTGGGCTTTTGCTGTCTTGCTTGCCCAAGGGCCCTTGAAATTGTTGAGACGGCCCTGTTTATGAGTACAATAACACATGAGGGATTGTCAATAACACTAGGCTCAGAATAGATGAAATGACAAGCATATCATATTTTAGTATTCTATATCTAGACGATCTGCAACTTTAATTTGCATTGCAAACAAAGATATGATCAAGAATCACTCTCCATGCATGTATTACTATTTTCAGACTAAAGAAGAACAAAGCTGCATATACTAGAACTTCCAAGAAAATTTTAATTTCCATTGCAAACAATGACAATTTTCATTGCAAACAAGGACAATTTCTAGAAATTTTTTCCATGTAAAGATCTAGGCTAAAACTAAGCAGGGAATGATGAGAAATTTAGTGTATTAGTTTTACTAATTAGAATGGGTGCCCTGTTCTTAACTGCATAGTAGGATCAGTTTGCATAGGATATATAACTGCAGTTCACAAATATTGAAGAAACAATAGTAGAAAATGAGATAATTGTCTAAAATTTGTAAAACTAAGCACCATGGCTATACAAATATGCATCAATCCTACTTGAAATCACTAAACAGATTTCAAAAGCTACTTCATGCTAATAGCCATTGAGGCAAATATCAAGCACACAAAAGGGGCTGCCAAAATCAAATCAAAACTAGAGATCAATAGCTACATTGAGAAAAAAATCTAGGCACAGCACACAAAGCAGCTTCCTAAATTAATTTTCCTCCAAAACTTATCAATTTTAACCTAAAATATGAATTCACCTAAAACAGATTGGGAGAGCGAGGGACGGGATCTCACCAATTTGGAGTTGTCGATCTTGACTGAGGATTATGACAAGTACCAATTTGGCTAGCCACACAAACATAATAAAAACCCTAGACAAAAATCTCTATAAGGAAGCACTCAAATTCAAATAAAACCAAACAAATCCGAAATAACCACACTAAATATGCCAGCATGTAAAGCACTGAACAAATTTGAGCAGAGAAGTGGGGGAGAGGAGCTCATTGAACAGTAGTAGAGCAGGATAGCACGATCGTCGATTGCTGAGCGGTGGATGAGCAGGATGGTGGTGGAGAGCAGAGGGGTATCAGTAGCGTGTTGTCTCCAGCACCAGAAGTTGGCGGCGAAGAGGTCGATGGTGATGTCAAACCTGGATTTATTGAACTAAAATCCTCTATGATTCCACCACACTATTCCTTGGACTAATAGATAGTGCTCACAGATATATTACTAAACATCAAAAATACATATCTTGCAGAAGTGTAACTAATATAATAATAGACTTACACATAGGCTGATCAGGCCAAAATCTTTAAATAGCAGTAGCGAAAACGAAAACATCACATGGGTGGGACCCTCAGCATATATCCACAGGCAATCAACTAGGGCCTGTGACCTAGTTCTTAGCCTCATCATCTTCTAGTCCTGTCAAATCCTTTAGATGATTGTGGGGGGTTTGACCTTCTCCTTCTTAGTCACTGAATTATAGTAATTGAGCAATGGTGAGTACAAAGATGCTCAGTAAGCCACCACGCAGAATACAATTATAGATGCAAGGTTGAACAAGGGAGGCTTGAGGTCTTTTTATTTGCAAAATTGCCACCATTTTGAAATACGGTTATAGGAAATTCCTATGACCTAACAGTTTTAACTAGAACCATGTTTTAAAAGAATGTAAGAGTATGTAATAATAACAGTAGTATAGGTTCTATCCACCTATTACAGAGCATGATTTTATCTACCATAAGCTAATTTTGTTACTAGGGTTACATCCACCTATTATTATCACTGGGTTATATCCACCCAAGGGATCAAAATTAAATTAGGGTTACATCCACCCATCATATTTTTATCTCACCCACAAAGTTTATTTTTGTAAAATAGACACTAACTCAAATAAATTCTCATGCCCCGTCCATGACCATAGGTACGACTATTTGAATAGTTTTCACTCTACAAAGGTCGCATACTTTACCTACAAGAGACAATTAACTCATTATATTCCACATGTCTTCTTAGATATGCAGATCAAGAAAATCAGCATAAGACTTTTACAATACATCTTCCCAATAAGACTACACCCGCTAAGGTTTTCAACGTTGTGGGCTACGTCCACCCGCTTCAAAGGCCCCCTCTTATGCCGCACGGTGGCTTACATACAGTGACACGGCCCATGTTCATCCGAATGGTGCAACTCGTGCTGGGTTGATGCAAATTAATAAGCCAGGTTGTACCCATTATAGACTTGTGATTGCATTGTTTTATGTTGGGAGGTCATCATAAGATTTAGTTCTTAGGGTTATCTGGGTGGTTCTATCACAAACCACACTCTTGTGCTATATCCGTATCAGCCCCTCTTACCATCTGCCTAGATATTTAAGCAAGTTTAGAGTTTGGGTTTTTAAATTATCCTTCCCAGTTCAAATATTAGCCACTTTCCTCTAGTGATTATCCCAACCCAAGTTTTCATGTATAAAATGATGGCAGGACAAATTAATACCCCCAAGTATATATCAAAGCGAGACTAAGCATGACACTTAGATACGGACTTATATCTAGTGTGTTTATTATTAATCCTAGGGAGACAAGGGCTTATGTCCAAATCCAAGGAATGAGGTATAGTTAAGCAATTATCTATAGGGAATTAACTATGAGCTAATGTGAATATAATTTGCTTAATAAAGTAAATCATGCAATTTGATATTTTAAATAAAATAATTTGTATTCAAAAGGTAGGTGCAATATGTGACTTGTCTCACTCAATTTTACTGCGGCCTTGATTTTGCTCAAAGCCTTCTCAATTAATGATCTTGAAACTCTTTCTATTCGTCTTTATCTGGATCTTTATCTCGCTCAAACTGTTGCTTCTTTGAGACTTCAAATTCTAATTATGTGATAAACAACCGAATCAAAATAAATCCAAATAACTCAAAAGTCCAAATAAATCGAATGAACTTAATTAAGTTTTATTATGATTAAGTTGGTGATATGAGAAAAGATTTAGTGAGTGTGGGATGTAGACGGGGTCAAAACTAAGTTTGAGTGAAGGGAAATGGCAGAGGGAACTATCTTCCCTGCTTGGCGTTGGCGCCAGGGGCGGAGAAGGAGGTGGTGGAGGAGGGGGTGGGGGGATTGGGGCTGCCTTCTGCGCTGCGAAGGGCGAGAGGCCCATAGGATGGGGGATCCGGGGGCGGGGATTCTGGATCTGGAGAGAAAAGGGAGTGGGGTGGATGCCATGGCCAGAATGGCCGGCGGCGGGTAGCGGCCAGTAGATCGCGGAAGACAGAGCCAGTCACGAGAGCAGGGACATTACTACCTGAATCTCTATATAATTTGCACATTTTCAGCATTGTAAAATTTGGGAAGTTACAAACGAGGCTGTTGGGGAGGGCAGCGTCTAGGGAGTGTCTTTATTTTTTTTTTGTACGTGTGTTTGTGTGTACAATGTTGAGAGAGAGAAGATAACAGGAAGGGTTGATTCGGTGGCGGAAGGTTCTTTCCTTAGTATTAGAACAGGAAGGGTCTCTTTTACATGTATCATTTAGATTGGAAAGCGTCCAGGAGAATGCCTCCTATATGTTTTGTTGGCGATTTTACAAAAACGCCCCATATAATTTTGTTACTACGGTGTTTTCTCAAAATGCCTTTAAATACAATAGGTTTTTTTTTGGTGTTTTGGAATAACGCCTCAAACGATATGAGTTTTTTAGGTGTTTTCTCTAAAATGTCTTGTAAACTCAATACTATTTTAGACGTTTTTCAAGATTACCATAATAGCAGATAATTTAAGGTGTTTTCTCAAAGAAAGTGACTATTGCATAAGCAAATATTTTTTTCACCTTCCGTCACTTTTATACTGTAACTTTAGGTAACTGAGAGTGTAACTTTAAGAAAAAAATTAGTATATTATAAGTTTAAATGACTGAAAAATAAAAAATTTAGTTAACTATGCAATGACAAAACCATCTCTCGAAACGCCTTACAGAACACGCCTTCAAATCTACGCCGTGTTGTACCGACGAGACGTGGCGTCCACTCTCGGGACCCACGCGACGACCGAACCACCACTCCACCGTCTGCTCGAGAGCGCGCTTTTTCGCGACGCTGTTGTCGCTTTTCCCTCCATGTCCACCGAGCAAAAGCGCCTCGCTTCACATGCACAACCCCGCCGCGGCCGCGCGCGACGCGAGCCCACGTCGACCACCACCACCACCTCTCCCTCTATTTATTCCGCCCCTCTCCTCGCGACGTCAACAAACTACGGAACAAGTTAGCTAGCGAGTTAGCCATGGAGAGCCGGCGCCGGGACAGCAGCAGGAGAAGGCCGCCCTCGTCGTCGCGCTCCGGGAGGCGGCGGTCGCCTGCCGCCGGCATGGTCCTGAGGCGGAAGGTGCGGGAGCTCCGGCGGCTGGTGCCCCACGGGGAGGAGGCGCCGGCGGGGAGCCTGCTCCTCCGCACCGCCGACTACATCGTCCAGCTCCGGGCCAGGGTCGAGCTCCTTAGGGCGCTCTCCGCCCTCTACGACGACCTGCCGCGCCACGACGTCGACGGCGCCGGTGCGTGAATCCTCGCGCCCGTCCGTCCCTGTCTCCGTGATCGATAAATCAATCGATCACAAAGCGAGTAGCTATCGATGAATAGAAGAATTACGATATACACATAATTGTGGTGTTGTAGAGCGTGGAGTGTGTAGTTGATCGCTGGGCGGTGAATTACGAGGGTACGTATACATACTCGTGTTGTTCAGTTGTTCGTTCGGTTTTGATTCATTTCTTCTTTTTTTCCCCTCCGATATGTTTCCATTGTTTTCTTCTTCAATCGACAGGCTATTCTTTTTAGGGCTAAATGGAGGCCGTTAATTTGTTCTTGCTTGGTGTTGTTGATCTTTTTGTTGTGCCAGGGTTTTTCTTCAAAATGGAGACATGTAGTGTCCGTTAAATATTAATTCGAGTGAGGATCTTCATGTTGCGAAATGAGATCTACTTGCAACTCCTGTATATACACACGCACTGTTTTTCCCCTCTGGATGGATGTGAGAAGATTTGCTTGAAAAGTTAAATATCATAACTTTTCATGGGCAAATGTATATTACTCTATCTGATTGTAGATATAGGTCGACCTAGATTTAAGGAGTAAAATAAAATGATCTTAGCGTCTCTTATTTATTCTTAAACATTACCAACTTCTCTTAAATACGTGAGGAAACAACAAGGGTATAATAGGAATAGATAAGATAAATGCGGCTCAAATTGTAGAGCACATATGTCTATCTATTATATTATTAAAATGATAGAAACAAGAGCCACCACATTCGTTCTTGAGAGTTAGAAATTATCATATTAATCGAAGGAAAAAGTAAAAGATATACACTGTCGAGCTAAAAATTACCACGTTAACCAAAGGAAAAAGTGAAAGATGTATATTGTCTTATAGTAGGTCTAAATTATAAGATGTAAATTAATCACATATAAATATAAGTGCTGTTACAATGTATAGGAAATACAACTATATATCCATAATAATCTCATTAGAGTTGTATAATAAATATAATTATAATTACAATGTAGTATCTAACCGTAGGCTTAATGCAACTTATATTTATAACAAGAGGAAAGCATGGGCGAAAGTTTAATTTGAAGCGTGCACATGCAACACATATGTTGTTGTGTCATCTGTTGCTTGCCAGCTAGCTAGCTGGCTTGTTCAATTGTAGAAAAGAGCCATCGACGAATGAGAATGGCGACACGTACGTCCTGCGTAGCGCATACTCTATTCCCTGTTCTCCAAATTATTTGGAGGATTATTCGGGTTACCTTTTCTGCTTCTGAATGCACGGCTCTGGCGGTGTCCAATAACAAGGTGTCGTATGTGAGCTGGAATGCTGGATGTCGCCTGTAAGTACGCACCCATTCCCCGATATCATGTTAACACTATCGCAGACAAAAATTTCCACTATTTTTTGAGATTAGACTAAACGTCTTTGTAATGTCTTTTACTAATGACTTTTGATTACAGCTGATGAATAATAGTAGTTAGTAGAAGTAGTTGATAGAAGCAGTTGATAAATAGTAGTGTATTATATAAGAAAAACGGTACAACAAAAGACACTACAATATTTGGACCGTCATACGACTTACGGAATTGTGATATAATAAAATACAAAGTACGTTACAATATATGAAAGAGAAAAGCAGTGGCTGATGAGTAGTAGCGGTTGATAGAAGCGACTTATAAAAACTGGAGCATTCGTATTGGCTTCTGTTTCTGAAAGTAGAAACCAGAAGCAGAAGTCAATATGAACAAGACATAAGGCTCTGTTCATTCCGGCATTTCTTAACGGCTTCTGACTTTCGGCTGTTGCCTTTTAACTAAAATTGTATTATAGTGGATGTTAGTTTTTTAAGTCATTTAATTAAAAAAATAAAAAATAAAAAAACATTGTTATATCTCTACAGATAATGCAAAGGAAAAAAGAAGCAAAGAAGAAGAAGAAAAATAAAAAAGGCAAAATTAAAAAGTCAACATGTTCATTCTGATTTCTGGAAACTAAAAGCTGAAATCAGAATGAACCGAGCCTAAAAAATATTCTGACCATATTCTAGAAAAAAAAAAGAAAGAAAAACCATATTCTAGAAAAAAAAAGAGAGAGAAAGTACTGCCTCTGTTTCAAAAAAAAAAAAACTGATGTATGCGCCACTAAACCTCTTCAACTGTTGGACAAACCGTTGGTCGAAATTTACAGAACTTAACTTTCGAAATACATGGATGCATAAAGAAATGAAAAGGAGAGAGTTTGTAATAAGATAACCAACGCAGAAATGTTAGAATTGGGAAAAGGGGGGCCAAATCAAGAGCAAGTAAAAGTCAAATAAAAAGGCGGATCTCCACTGACATATATGTTCGTCGTCTTTAGCAATCATCCGGCGAGCTATTGCGCAATCGTCCTTCGCACGGCTGGGTGAGGTAGAGAGACGGGCACGCGCGGGGGTGACGCTGCAGTCAGCCGGCAAGCAAAGCTTGAGGTGACAGCCGGCGGCTCAGCCGCTCAGGTGCGGTGTGGCCCAGCATTTTCCAGCCACAGCTGCGGTCCAGCTCGTCCCTGCTACAACGGCGAGCTCCGGCTGCAGTCGATTTGTCGTCTTCAGCAGAGTACCGGCCCCACTAGTCGGTGACACTTGCACATCTAACAATACGTCCCGAGACGACAGGTCACGCGCTTCGTACGAGCGTTGTCAAAGGAGCTTCGTGTGTATAGCAGTAGGGGTGAAAACGGATCGGATAGTTTCTGTCGGATTCGGACGGATACGGATACGGATTGTGTTGGATCGGATTTTTTCGGATAGTTCTCGGATCGGATACGGATACGGATTTTTTTTATCGGATACGGATACGAATACAGTAAACCTAGTATCCGTCGAATACGGATTATCCGGATAATACAAAAACGGATATCCGAGATTTTAGCCCATAACCAACCAGCCCATAATGAAGCCCAGACGGCCCATTCCCACTCTACATGTGATCCAACCGTCCGTTCTTACTCCCTTGCAATCCAGCCGTCCGTGCCATTGCATTAGGGACTAGGTTACCAACCATTCGGCCGCAGCTCACGCTTCGTGGCGCTATGCGCGTACGTCTGGAAGCTACCGGCGCAGGCCGTCGGCGACTCAGACCCCAACTGCCGGATGGCGTGGATCGTCGACGGCCGGAAAATCGTCGAGCCATCGCTCGGCACCGGGACGGCGCCTTGGACGGAGGCGGTGAATCTCGGGTTCGGGAGCCCACCGCTGGTGATCTCGGGCTGCTCCCGTTCCCCATCGACGGGGACTTCGGGTTCGGCAAGCCGAGACTGGTCATGCCGTGGCTGCGGCACGGCCGGTTGGGGTCGGCGTCGATTTCGGTCGTGCCCTGCCCAAGCAGGACGGGTCGTGGTTCGTCGCCGGCACGAGGTTGTGGCCGCGGCTGATGGAGGTGGTGGAAGCCGGCCCGGAGAGCTTGCTGAAGCCGGTGACGGCGGCGAGTCTGGGATTCGTGGTGACGGCGGCTCGCGATGGACGGTGTTGTGTTGTACTCTGCTGCTCCGGCAGTGGCTCTCTGGAGTCTGGAAGATAATGCACGGTCTTGATGCGTATCTAGTCCTGCTTCCCCGTCGTGCATTGGTTAACGCAGTTATTTTAAAGCTCTTGGCTGGTGTGGTGATGATTAGAGAAAATCACGGGTGTCCTGATTGTAGTATGGTTTATTCAGTGTCTCTTTTGTGTATTTGTGTTCATTGGATTGAAATTCAAGTGTAGTGAAAATGAGTTGATGTGTAGTGAGAAAATTTAAGTTACTATTTAAGTTCATTTTGTTGTGCTTTTATAACTTTATTATCTTATGTTTTGATAAGATGAACTATTTACGTATTTTCATTAATTTTGGATATATAGTTTAAGGGGTTTTCATGTTCCGATAAATATTCAGAATCAGTATTCGTCTCGATTCGTATTCGATCCGTATCTGTATTCGATATTATTCGTATTCGAGTTATCCGTATTCGTATCCGTATCCGAAAAAAAAAATGAAAACAAATATGGTAGAGACATTATCCGTCCGTATCCGATCCGCTTTCACCCCTATATAGCAGCGCGTGGTGGTACGTATGGTCCGGTCCTTTGTTTAATGATCCTTGTTGAAGTATTTGTAAAAAAACGGCTTGTTGTAGCCTGTATCTGTTTTTAACTGAGTTTTATCGCTTTTAGTTGAGATATGTGATTTTTGGCTATTCGTATAAGAGATAACAAACTCATGTGTAGTTTTGCCAATATAAATGAAGTTGATATAATATGCACTACAATTAACTAGTAGACCTTATTTTAAAAAGATACTCTGTTAAAAATTAGTTACATAGAAAAGTTAAAAGCAGAAATCAAAAATTGAAAAAAAGGGCCAAACTAATCTGTGCAACCTCTGCAGTGCCGTCTCATTGCCTTCTTTCTGTGTGCGCGCCAGTGTTGCTGATCTTGATCTGAACTGAATCTGCTCGAGCACGCTTAACTCCGGCCCCAGAGTCCAATCCATCGGCATTTCAGCAGTTTGCATATTCAGCCCAGCAGGTGGCGGATGGTCTTAATTAGGCTCTCAGGAAATTATTAAATGTTGATTGCTTCAGTTGAGTCAGGCACACTACCGTATAAACAATGCTTGTGTATATGTATGTTCAGGTTTACTAGTCGCTTCTTACCCATGAGCTGCCCAAATTACCAGAAGCTAGTTGAGAGTTTAGACAGAACAATCTAAGTATAACGAATTAGCAACTCCAGTTGCAGATAACGAAGCTGAAATCAAATACAATGTGCAGTTTTGCTTAAATTGGCTTTGATTTGAACACGCTGACGCAAATGCAGCAACAGCATCCAATCAACACATGGACGGACTGATTCCTCAAGGAAACCATCCACACTGAGCAAATTTACACAGAACCATGAGGCCTAAAAGATTAAGCAGACATTAAGCTAACGAATATGAATAAGAACGAACAATTGAAATGGAAGACGAAGCTCCCCCACTCACTGCTGTTGAAATTGCATCCAACTTTCTATTTTTCTGAAACCTCCATCAGAAGAGCTGCTGGGAATTATATTAGCAAGGAAAATCGCAACCAACATGAAGAGTCTGAAATCTATATTCAGGGAAACCATTCACACACCAGCATGGTACGGACCAAGGTTAGCAGATGCACAGCACATAAACAGTACTACATGTGGTATTGCAGCACTATGAACAGTACCATCGTGTGGTACTGTAGTATCATAAACAGTTCCTCACGAGTACCGTATTAGTGTTATCTATTTAGGTAGTTTTCTTATTCTATAGGTTTATCTTCTTTTAGATTATTTTCATATATTAGAGATAAGTTTCATATTATTAAAAATTAGTTTCCTTAATCTAGGGATAGGTTTCTTAAGAGTCAAATCTAATCACCTATATAAAAAGGGACAATATTGTATCTATTATTATTAAACAAAGAAATAAATATAGTTTTCTAGTCTTCCTTCTTCAACAGGCTTTAGAGCCCTTGGCGGTGACATGACAGAACGATCAAGAGTGAGTGCCCTACCCTCGATCCTCAGACCCATACCTAATTAACACCGACCATAACATTTGGTATCAGAGCTGTTAGACTCTAAACAGGATCACTAGTGGTAGATCTGGTGGGGTAGATTTACTGCTCGGTATAAACAAAGTGGGATGTGGGTAGATCTAAAACAACAGAGAGTAAAGAGAGGGAGCGGGAGGTGTTACCGACCATCCGTGGTCTTGGTTGCGGGTGCAGAGGAGTCCGCCATGGAGTCGGTGGAGTCGGGAGACGTCGGTGGTGAAGTCCGGTGGTGGCGCCGTCCAGGGGCGGCGTGGCAGTGGTGCTTCCCGTCACTGGCTGCGCTCCCCCTCGAGATTGGGTTAGGGTTTTGTCGGTGGGCGCAAGACGGCCCGCTCAACCTCGTGAAATGAGCCGCCGCCCCACCTGTATTTAGAAGCGCAGCAGTGTGAGGCCCACCAACCATTAGGGTTGGGCGCCCCCGATCAGGGCGCGAGCTCAAGGCCCAGGTGGCCGTTGGGCCAACCCTGGGGTGGAGATCATCCTAACATTCTCCCCATTGATCTCAACTTATACTTAAACTCTATACTTGTCACTCATTGCTTTTCTCATTCCATCACAGATCAGTGCATAGAGCGTGCCTCATCGTCACGGTCTTATGCCATTGGATTGAACAGCCACAATGCACTTCTCTGTTTTGAAATGTACTCTCAACTGGGCCCTTATTGTCCAGAATCATAGGCTTTCCCAGTAAACCCATGCCGCTAAGTGTTCTCTCAACACATTGGGCAGTAAGCCTTTTGTGAGCGGATCCGCGAGCATCTTTTCTGTCCTTATATGCTCAAGATTGATTATATGATCCCGGACTTTATCTTTCACAACATAGTACTTTATGTCAATGTGTTTGGCAGCACCACTTGACTTATTGTTGTGGGCATACATTATCGGGTTCATTATCGCAGACAACTTAAGTGGTCTATTGATGTCGTCAACCACTTTTAAACCGGTATGAACTTCTTTAGCCAATTCACCTGCCCCGTAGCCTCATAACATGCTACAAACTCGGCATACATTGTGGACAATGTAGTGACGGTTTGCTTTGAGCTTTTCCACGATATAGCTCCTCCAGCGAGAGTGAACACATATCCGGATGTCGACTTTCTATCATCTCCCGCATAATCGAATCAGATACCCCACTATATGGAGTGAATCTGATTTTCTAGATGTCATCATGAGGCCTTTTGTTCCTTGCAAATAACGCAAGACTTTCTTTACCAATTTCAATGTTCTATTCCAGATTGCTCGAATCGCCAAGTAACCCAGTAACAAACGCTAAGTCGTATGCGTGCACACTTGAGCATACTTCAAGCTTCCGACACCAAGCATATGGAACCGCTTTCATTTGATCGATCTCATATTGGTTCCCGGGCATTGAAATTCCCATACCGCCGCCCTTGACTATAGGAGCGGATGAAGGCTTACAATTTTGCATACTATATTTCTTTAGAACCTTTTCTAAGTATGCCTTTGAGATAAACCTAAAACCCTTAGTTCTATCTCGGTGAATCTCTATTCCCAAGATTTAACGAAGCTTCACCAAGATCCTTCATATCACAATTCGAGGACAAGAACTTCTTTGTCTCCAGAATAGGCTAACATCACTACTAGCAAGTAAGATGTCATCCACATACAGGATTAGGAAAATGTATTTCCCATTCTTAAACTTTGCATAAACGCAATTGTCCTCTACATTATCCTTGAACCCAAAACTTCTTATTGTACTATCAAACTTCAAGTACCACTGCCTTGATGCTTGTTTCAATCCGTAAATGGATTTCTTCAGCCGGCATCCCATACGTTCTTTTCCTTCCACAACAAAACCTTTCGGTTGTGCCATGTAGACATTTTTCTCCAAATCCCCATTTAGGAACGTCGTCTTTACATCCATCTGATGCAATTCTAAATCATAATGAGCTACAAGCGCCATTATTATTCTAAAAGAATCTTTACACGAGACTGGAGAAAATGTCTCATTGTAATCTATGCCTTCTCTTTGTGTAAAGCCCTTTGCCACAAGTCGCGCTTTAAATCTTTCTATATTCCCTCTAGAGTCATGTTTGGTTTTGTAGACCCATTTACAGCCTACTGTCTTGGCTCCTTTAGAAATAGTTTCTAAGTCCCAAACACCGTTGGTGCTCATTGACTTCATTTCATCCTGCATAGCTTCAAGCCACTTGGATGAATGAGCGCTTCTCATGGCTTCTTCAAAAGAGGTGGGATCACCCTCCATTTGAAATTCCTCAGTTTCATAGACTTAATAATCATTAGAGATAGCTGATCTTCTGGCTCTTTGAGACCTTCTGAGTCCCTCGCTATTTGATGCTTGTTCTGTGTGAGGCTGTTGTTGCTCTTCCTCTTGGGTGACAATGGGTTCTATGGGATCTCAAGGACGAGTTCCTCATGTTCACTCATCGTTTCCACAGAGAACTAACAACATGTGTCACACTACAGTTGTCCGCATCATGGTGTAGCAACAACAGGTAGCGTGAAAAATGGTTCCTGAACCATTGGAGTGGGCACATGTACCCGCTTTTCCTCTAGGTTAATTTCTCGCGCTACTCGCTCCCCGATCATCTCTTCCTCCAAGAAGACAACAGTGTCTTGTTTCTACAAACTTCGTATGTCTCATAGGACAATAGAAGCGATACCCTTCGATTTTTCTCGATAGCCAATAAAATGGCAAATGACTGTCTTGGGATCTAGCTTCCTATGTTTGGGTTAAAAACTTTAGCCTCAATGAGACAACCCCACACACGTAAATAGTTAAGTGAGGGTTCTCTTCCATCCACAACTCATACGGTGTTTTGGGTACCGACTTGCTTGGTACTCGATTAAGAATATAAATGGCGGTTTTAACGCTCCATCCATAAACTTATCGGTAGCGTGGAGTAACTTATCATACTTCTCACCATATCCATTAAGGTACGGTTGCGTCTTTCACCACTCCATTCTCACGAGGTTCGCCTGTGTAGAGTATCGGGCAACTATGCCATTTTCCGTAAGATCCTTGCAAAAGGTCCAGAACTTGGCCATACGGTGTGCCGACCGTAGTACTCCCCACGGTCGGATCTTACTATCTTAATCTTTAAATTGTGCTGATTTTCTAATTCAGCCTTAAATATCTTAAATTTATCCAATGCTTCTGTTCTTTCTTTAATTGGATAAATATAGCCATAACGCGAATAGTCATCTGTGAATGTTATAAATGAATCATAACCATCCACACTTTTCACAGAAATGGACCACGATATCCGTGTGAATTATTTCTAAATTTCCCGCGCTTCGCTTACGTCTTTCTTTATTTTCTTAACATATTTTCCTTTTATGCAATCAATACATTGTTCTAAAACTGAAAATTCTAATGGTGGAAGAAGTGTTTTCTTAATCAATCGTTCTATTTTCCCCCTCGAAATATGGCCTAAACGACAATGCCATAATTTCGACGATACATCATGATTTATCTTCCGCTTTTTACTTACATTCATAGACGAAGAGGTATTCTCATTCTCAATAGTCACATGATTCACATTCTCAGAAAGTGATAATAAATAAAGCTTGTCTTGTCGGAAGGCAAGACCAACACATTTATTATTAAACACAAGTCTGCATTTGCCATTACCAAAATGGCAATCATATCCATCATCATCTAATCTCGACACACTTATTAAGTTTCTGCGCAAAGAGGGTACATAAAGAACGTCTGAAAGCCTAAGTACAAAACCATCATGAAATTCTAAAGAGAGATCTCCAATGGCCTCGACTTCGGCTTCAACTCCATTCGCAACATTAATTGTTCTTTCTCCTCTTTGTAGGGTCCTCCTCGTATGGAATCCCTGTAATGAATTAGCAACATAAATAGTTGCACCTGAGTCAATCCACCAAGTAGATTTTTCATAACTTAAATACAAGGATTCATCTATAAATGTAATGACATCCTTACCATTCTTCAACAGATGCTTCAGGAACTCTGGGCAATCCCTCTGATAGTGCCCCGCTTTCTTCTTACAAAATTTACAGTGTCTTTGTCTCATCAGAAATTGGTTGGGCTTATGAAACTGGGAACCTTTCCCGTGACTTAGAAGAGGAGCTACTATCCCACCGAGGTTTCCCTTGTGGTTTGGCATTAAAGTTCTTTCTTTGTTGTTCTTCACAAGGTTTGCAGAGTCACCCTATGAGGTTTTAAGTCTCTCCTCTTCTTGCACACACATTGCAATGAGCTTTTCTATGTCCCATTTGTCGGGTGCATGTTGTAATTAACAACAAAAGTGTCAAATTCTTTTGGCGAGAAGCAAAGATCAAATGAATTAGAAACTCATCCTTGAGCCCCATATCCATTGAATTTAGCTTAGCTGCCGTTGTGCTCATCTTTAGTATATGCTCTCTTATTCCACCACTAGAGTATCTCTCATTCACTAGTTTCTTAATCAGCGTGCTTGTTGTGGCCTTTGAAGAGCCAAGAACCGATTCTTCACCTTCAGAGATACTCGTGGCGTTGTCACACCGATGGATCCTTATTGGATCTGCAATAGTGGCCTTAGCCACCATCGTGCACTTGCGATTCGAGATGTCCCATTTCTTTTCTCAAGATCATATTTCATTCGACTTCGCATGATCACGCCGGGCGTTGAAATCAGCATCGCCTCATTTTTCGCCCTTACCGGTCCTCTCGCCCGAGGACACGGAGAGGTGAGGCTAAGTCATTCTCGGACAGCGCAAGTGCCAAATCATACTTTTCTCGCCGGACCGATAATTGTTCCCATCAAGTGCCGGATGTGCGAGATGTATGCCATTGGGTTGAGTCTCAAACAAGATCGTAAAAAATGAGGAAACATAATAATATAATAATTGCATGCTTTGATTTAACGTTGGTCAAAATTAAAACATGCAAAATTCTTGTACATTAATTCTACATCACCGTTGGGCAGAAGATAGAATTAATGCATAAATCCATGAATAAATCAATTTATAATATTGCTATCATCAACTTTGGTCAGAAAATAGCAAAATTATAAACATGAACTGTAAATAAATGTAACTATTCTTCTAATTTTAATTTTCCGCTGGTTCCAATTAAAATTAGAGAAAACTTAAAATTTCTGTTCTTCAAAATTAAATTCTCCGCTGGTTCAATTTAATAAGAAGATAATAAACTTTAGCTCGTAGCGAAAAATTCTGGTCTTGGATCAAAAAGAACAGAAATTTGATCTCAAACTTAACAAAATTCATCAAAGAATGCTTCAAAATGAATAAAATCAATTTTCTTGATTTATCGTGCAAACCGCCATTTGGCCCGGCCGCAGCCATGCCCATGGCGCGACGGCGGCCAGCTCGCGCCGAAGCGCGCAAGACGGCCTCCTTGCTCACTAGCGCCCACTCGGCCGCGCCACACGCCGCGCCGCGCTCACGCGCGCCCGCCGGCCACCTCTCGCGCGCCACGCGCCCACGCGCGACGCGACGCCGCGCCGCCCGCGCCGCCACAACCTAGGCTCGCCAGATTTTTCTCGCCCGCCGGGCCGAAGCCACCGACGCGCTCGGTGCCGCAGCCCGCCCATCGCCATCGGACGGCCGAGCGCGATTTCGCCGATCAAAACTTCGCGCGCGACGCCTCGAAAACCCAAAATCATTCGCCCTCTCCTCTCTCTCTCCACACCCGAAGCGAAGCGAAGCGACGGCGGCGCGATTTCATCCACGCCGCGGAGAAGAAGAAGAAGCCGGCGCCGCCGCTGCCTCTCGCCGCCGGCGCGCGCTCCGAGAGGCGCGCCGCCGCCGAGCGGCTCCGTGTCGGTGCCCTCCGAGCGCCAAGACGCCGATTCGTCCCGCGCCGACGGTGGCTCGCGACGTGGAGCGCCGCGAGCCCAAGGCTCGGCCGATCTCCCGCGCGCCAATGACGACGACGGCGGCCCCCCGTAAGTCCCGGTCTTTTCTTTTCTAGGTTAGGGTTCGGTTAGGTTAGGGTTCTTCCTTCCCTCTTTTCTTTCTTTTCTTTTTCCCATCTCAGATCTACGCCTAGGTGCTCTGATACCATTGTTAGACTCTAAACAGGATCACTAGTGGTAGATCTGGTGGGGTAGATTTACTGCTCGGTATAAACAAAGTGGGATGTGGGTAGATCTAAAAGAACAGAGAGTAAAGAGAGGGAGCGGGAGGTGTTACCGACAATCCGTGGTCTTGGTTGCGGGTGCAGAGGAGTCCGCCATGGAGTCGGTGGAGTCGGGAGACGTCGGTGGTGAAGTCCGGTGGTGGCGCCGTCCAGGGGCGGCGTGGCAGTGGTGCTTCCCGTCACTGGCTACGCTCCCCCTCGAGATCGGGTTAGGTTTTGTCGGTGGGCGAGACGGCTCCGCTCAACTCGTGAAATGAGCCGCGCCCCACTGTATTTATAGCGCAGCAGACAGGGCCCACCAACCATTAGGGTTGGGCGCCCCCGATCAGGGCGCGAGCTCAAGGCCCAGGTGGCCGTTGGGCCAACCCTGGGGTGGAGATCATCCTAACAAGAGCCACTCACCATAGCTTCTGATGCTAAATTATCTCCCTTGGGCATATTGACGGCTAGTAGTGAGAAAAAGAAGTTCTTACTTGATTACTTGATAGCCACTTTGGAGAAGCCTATGGAGTTAGTGGATAAACTGAAACAGGAAGAGACATCACATGCCATTGCAATGGCTGTGCTACCACCACCTTCTCCGGCGCTAGTGTTGGCACTGGCCACGTTGCCGCCTTCATCAAAGACGACTACTTTTTAGGCTTCACGTTTGGTGCCTTTGCCAAAGAGAAAAGTTGTCATTGTTCAGTGGTGGTCTTCTCCACGCAGTTAGTTGACACCGTGCCTTCGCAAGTGTGGAGCACAACGGTTGCCATATGAAAGTCAGCGACGCGTCGCATCTCTCCTATAACCGTTGATCTCAGGGCAAGAAAGATACCACTGCTACCTTGTGTCGATTGCCATTGCCGTCGCCCGTCTGCAACTTCCGCGATGTCAGCCAACGTTAGAGTGTTGTCCTTGCTATGTATCAGGGCTTCGCTCATCATCTTTTGTGCCGCGCGACATAGTCATTGTGCCCTTTCGTCGATATAGGGACACGAATGTCTTAGTCTATGGCTGCCACCTAACAGCTCGAGAACGAGCTATCTCGCCGTGAGGGGTGTAATGTTACAAACCAAAGTTTGCGAGCGCACAACACATGAACAGTACCGTCGCATGGTACTGTAGCACCGTGAATAGTGCCTCATGAGTACCATATTAGTGTTATTTATTGAGGTTGTTTCCTTATTGTTTATTTTTATTTTCTTTTAAATTATTTTTATATATTAGAGATAATTTTTTTAATATAGGAATAGATTTCTTATAGGTTATATCTAATCATATCTAAAAAAAGAGGAAGAATTGTACCTATTATCATTAAAAACAAAGAAATAAATAAAAATTTTCTAGCCTCTCTCTTCTTAAATATGTCTCAGAGCCTTAGCGGCCGCATGGCTGACCGATCAAGGGCTAGTGTCCTACACTCGATTCTCGGATCCGTACCCAACCAACACCAACCGAATAATAGTGAAAGTAGTTTAGATAAACAAATAGGCAATTGATTTTATTCTGCCTTGACAAACATGCAAAAGTTTATATACAGAGGAAATGTCATAGGAGCTCACTTCCAATGTTTATGAATACAGATATATACAGAAGAATCACAGTCACACAAATGACGTAAGTTGCCAGGACATTATATACAGGTAGTTCGGAATTTTAGAAGCAAGTGGTAAATAGTACTCCAGCAATTCATTGTGCCAATTGTTATCAGTCAGCACATGGCAATACGCTTTTCTGCCACATTCATCGCATGTTGTTCATGAGTCTTCTTAGTTCTTACTCTGCGAGAGTACCACAGCCTTGAAACCTCAGGAAGGACAGAACCATTCATTGCTGCTTAAAAATCCTACTGCTCCTCTTGATTTATTATTTTTTTTCCTTTTTGGGGTTTCATCTCTTCCTTCATCAATATATTTTACAGATGGGAAAAACGATAGATCGAATGGAACAATACTATACCCATCGAATCCAGCAAAAAAACAAGGACATCAGTTCTGAAGGGAAGAAAGCCATTGCTGTACAAAATTCTTGCCATCTGCAGAATAGAAACAAGAAAGAAACATTACAACAATAATATAAGCAGTAATTGTGTTTAACATCATGCGTAGCATTGAACAACAAAGGAGAGAAGA
Source organism: Dendrocalamus sinicus (assembly GCA_036346575.1). NCBI lineage: Eukaryota > Viridiplantae > Streptophyta > Magnoliopsida > Poales > Poaceae > Dendrocalamus > Dendrocalamus sinicus. The sequence continues at coordinate 25,180,377 of CM070662.1, read as the reverse complement.
TTAAAGAACATAACTGTATTAGGAACGGCAAGCTCGATCGTTGTGTACTACATTTGTTTATGCAAACAAATTTAGTTATAGAATATTAACATTACAACGGAAGAATCAGGCAAAAGATTATCTCCATTGATTCATTTCGAGCAGGCAGCCAACATTTATCAACTAGGTAAAGAGCGCGAGAAAAGATAATAACCAAAACGAATAAAAGAAAGCAATATTGAAGGATATTATCATAAAAACAATCAAGTGTCACTGAGCTATAAATACATGCTTAATGAAATTTTTTGTTGAAGCGACAAGCCCCTGAGAGAATCTTGGGCACCTATTAGTTAACATATTCCAAAATGGAAAAGGGGGAAAACCTCTTCGCTATCGTAGACTCTTAACATCACAGATGTTTGATTGTCCAATATGGACATATATAACTGAATGAAGAATGAAGTGAGAGCATATACCAGAAACCTTTTTACCTAAGTATGTGGTGTTCATATGCAGCTCTCACGTTAGGTGCCATAACTAATTTAGCAGGCAATAATGAGCCATAACTAAGATGTATGGTAGGACCCAGCAGAGAGCCAGAGGCCTCCATAATATGTAGATAAGGTAGAAGCTATCCAGAGCGAAGTACGAACGGAGAATTTATGAACAGACATCTCCAAGAACAGTAATGCTAGAGCCACGCAAATGTACTCACCAAAGTTCCAGTGTGTTCAGGACTCTAGAACTGAAAAACTGAAGAAAAGGAACACCCTGCTATGCACTAGAGGATTCTGGTAATGAAATTCACAAACAAACAAAAAATCAAGGCAACAGCACAAACTGAGCCATCAAACTCTACAATTGGTTCATCAACAGCATCCAAACATAACATGACTGATGACCTGTGAGGCGCGTGCGCAGAAACAGTGAGACAACACAAGCCTGATATGCGATACTTTCAGGCAAATGGCATCAACACTCACATGTAAGAACAATCATGGCAGCACAACCAAATGATGACAAACAAGCATGTAGAGAGCACAGTTATGCCCTACTATAGGATAACGCCTAAACAATCATTTCGTCAAACTGGAGCTTGTGTCTATGGCTTTCAACAGGAGACAACTATGGCAATTATCAAGTCAATTATGGTCCACCAGACAACCATCATTACAACCCTTGCGATTCTTTTTTCTTCCCTTTGTAATTCAGATGTTTCGCCCAATACTTCAATTTCAGCATATAATAACTTAACTCATTATGCTTCCATAGGTGTATCCAAACTAAATTTATTGCCAACATCAACACATAATTGAAAGCCTGAAACTTACCAATTTGGAGCACCACTTTAACAGGCTCAAACTGTTGGCCTAGACCATGGATCAAAACGCACATCCTCAGTGGTCGTAACACACACAAACACTTTTAATTAACTTAAAACACACAAGAGTTTTGTCGCTGCGTAATGCTGTGTAGGTTTTCATTTGCTCTTCTTATTTATACTACTTAATACAACAAATGGTTACAAGATGCAGCTACTAATGCTTTTGTTACATGCAGCCACTAACTACTCTACTAACTCCACTAGTTAGACCCTCTGTGATCTGGTTTTGCCGCCCACAATTCCTACCATGCACTACCTGAAATATTCACTCCACTAACCAACACACATGTAGTGGATATGACTGATGCAGACATACTGCTACCTGACCAAGTCTATGACCAGACACAGACCTTACTACCTTCGAGTCCTTCTTCGAGTCTCTCGACGACGGCTCTTCGACCACGGTGTCTACTCGATTTACGAGTACTTCGACTATGGCTTCTCGACCGCAACTCCGACCGGGTACTGTAGCTGCGACTGTCAACCTATGACTACCGACCGGTTCACTGTATCTACGACAAGTTCACTGTAGTTACGATCGGTTCACTGCGCAGCTCGACTCACGACTGCGACTGAGTCTCCGGAGATTTACTCGACACACAAGTACTCGACATACGACTAAATAGTACTCGACACACAACTACACAAGTACTCGACATACGACTAAATAGTACTCGATACACAACTACACAAGTACTCGACACCGACCACTATCAACAACACGATTAGTTCTAACACAAAATGAACTATGTATGATGACAGTTTCAATCATGCAGTTTAATTCCTTGCTTACTCTATACTTAACACATGCGAAGCATATACTGGAGAATGTATAGTCACCATCGAAAGACGGCCGTCGCCGACCGGGACTGTGAAAGCGCCGCCTTGTCGCCTGCATCGCTCAACTCGGCCGTGGCGGTAACACAAAGACGAGGACGGCGGCGCCCTCGAGTCCCCATCGCTCTGCAGCCCGGCGCCGCGCTCGAGCCACCCGATGGACCAATCCGAAGTCGTCGAGTCCGAGTCCGACAGCACCCGCCGCCGTCGGACGGCACGATGACCATGTCGTGCTCCTCGCCGATCTCGCCTCCTCACGGCCGCGCCGGCGGTTCTTGCTCTTCCGCGGCGCCGCGAAGCGCGCGCGCCGCCGAGCTCGACGCGGCGGCCGCTCCCGGCGGCGGAACAGCGTCGGCTCGCGGAACCCGGAAGGAGAGTCCGGAACAAAGCGTTGCCATATCCGTGGAGAAGCGCCTGAGCCATGGCCATGTGAGATCGCGGGTTGTCCGGTCCTACTTCCTCGCCATATCCACATGGGAGAAGCGGCTCGAGCCATGGCCTTGTGAGATCCGGACTTCTCCGCATACCTAGGTCCACACACTTTTTACTCACAACCAACGTGTCCACATGGGCGGAACACAACCACAACCATGAGGTCCAACGGAGGTGTTAACCTTATATACAAATGTGAGATCTGCCTTCTCCCCCATAGGTCCAAAGACTAGTCCAATGGGTGGGCAACAACCTTATAAGTGTGACACTTATAAGTTGTGCTTTCTCCTCTTCCACAACCAATGTGGGATTATTCCCAACAGGCCATTCGGGGAAAGAAAGCAAAGTAATTCTGTGTTCTGTTTAACCCACGTAAAAATCGCGGCAAAGCTTGTGGGATCTAACAAGATCGACGAACGCAGTTGAAAGACATCCGAGAAAATGCCTTATCTTTGGCTAGAACTATATCCAAGAAACAACTTTTCCGCCAAAATTAGCGCACAACGGCGCCGCCTTTTGGAGCAAGCAAGAGGGCTAGATCGAAGAGAACAAAAATTACTCGCAAATGGCCGTAGAAACAGTTGCTTCGTATCTCTAATCAAGGAAAGGAAGGGAAAAGCAACGAAAAATTACGAGTTCCTCAAAAGAAATCCAACCAGAATGGGTGGTTTCTCCCACCAAAACTTCTCCCCACTCTTTCACACAGACGCCAAGGCACCAAATTGGGAAGCGGATCAACAAGCCTTCACAGGACTGCCCCGAATTCACTCCCTTCTGCAAAAATTCTGCTCTCCAAGACTCAAACCAAGAACGACTAACAAACTGCTAGCACCAAAACACGGTTTCACAAAAATCAAGGAGAAGAAGGTACAATCACTACTAGCACTAGCAGGTTGTTAAGAAGTCAATCCAAGAATCTGAAGAAAAAAAAAAACCGCTCTCCGACTGAGATCGGGGAACGAAAGGAAGGTGCGTGAGGCCAGGAGAACGGAAGACATATATAGTACTATTCGGTTACGAACGGCTGAGATCGTGAGCTTCGGTTGGAGGACGGAGATCTGGGCCGTTGGTTGGGGTGGCCCACGGGGCCAATCGTCTGGGTGGAGAGGATCCTTGTACGACTGGATCATCGGGGCTGTCCGACGACGTGTCACGTGTCGTGTGCTTGGAAGGCAAGTTTTCGTGAGTTATCTGATTTGTCTCTTGCTCAATAAGCCAAAACTACACGGCCTACCATTTTTCTAAGAAGAAGCACATAGCTTTCATTAAACTGGAACTCTCTGGATATCTTACTAGGTGGAGTACTAATTATGGATTATTTCTACTATATAGATATATGTGTGTTGCTAGGGATAAAAAAATTACCCAGAATTTCAAATCACCGTGGTGGCCTGGTGGGCTCGGTATGCTACATGTCCCTAGCTTCGTCTCGGCACTTGGCCAGGCCTCAGCCTACGTCGCGTCTGTGTCGCTATGTTTGGTCTACACCACGCCTCGGCTTTGTCATCACGCTCATCATGCTCCATTGCGGCGCAACTTCTCTGATGTTACGAGGCAAAGTTATAGTAACGTTCGTCCATCCGGCCATGGATGGTTCAGATTCATTCAGCTTTTTTTTGATTTTTGTATTTCTAATTTTTAGTTTTTTATTTTTATCTTTTTCTAATTTTTTTCTTTTTTCTTATATTTCTTTATATTATCTGTGTTAAAATAACCTATTTTTTATTTTTAAAAAATAGGTTATTTTAACACATATAATATAAAGAAATGTAAGAAAAAAGAAAAAAACTAGAAAAAGATAAAAATAAAAAAACTAAAAACTAGAAATACAAAAATCAAAAAAAGCTAGATGAATCTGGACCATTCATTGCCGGATGGACGAACGTTACGAAGCAAAGTCACGCTGTGACTTTGTTTCGTAACGTCAGAGAATCTGCGGTGGCTCCATTGTGGCTTGCATTGTGCCTCCGCTATCATGCTCAACCTGCGCTACACGGACGGATCGTCGCCATACCTAGTTGTAAGTTCGTACTCTATTAAGTTGATTTTGTTAATAATTACAAATACAATTATGAAACTAACTTATTTATTAACTATGATATTGTCTAGTCTCATTTGGATGTGATTAATGACAAATGCAAATGTGAGACTAACTCGTTTGTTAATTATGATATTGCCTAAATCTCATTTGGATGAAAAGGTAAAATTCATAAAAGATATGCATTCGATGTCACATTCTTGTATCTTATTACATTTTTCGGATCCAAAATATAGATTGAACTCCATCGATAATCTAACTTGAATATATGCATACTTTTTATTATACATTCTTGTATGCACATATTTAGGGGAAGTTCACTCTATGTTTTATGGTTTCATTTAGTATTGATCCATATTCATTTTCCCACATATTAAGGATTTTTACTTTGAAACATATCTTTTCAGTATATATAGCTTGCGTAGTTCATATATATACTTATGACTGATTTAAATTAAATCAATTGTAATCGGGTTGTCATCTAATTTATTTATTACGTGTTAATGGTTGAATAATTAATGACAACCGAATGTGTAATCTTTGCTAGCAATTAATCTCAAACATAAACACTCATATTCAAATAAGTTAATTACTTAAGAAAACTTATCCTAGAGTATACAATTGTTGTGTACATGTTGTATACTCGCAAATCAATTTTTATCTTATTATATGTTGAGATTGTCATAGATTACTAAAAAAAGATTATAGAATCTAGTCACCTCCATTATGAGTTAATGGCGAAGTTTTAGTAATTAATACCAATTATTTTGTGGACTAACATTTTCCACAGTTTGATGAATATATTAGATTCCATAAATGAAAATGACTTGGAATTACTTCATGTGTTGAAAACTTCAAGTCAAGATATGGGATAGAACATGGCTTCATAAGTTGAAGGCCATCAAAAAGAAAACTCATTATGAGTTGATGCATATTTAAGACGAGATAATCATGAGTTGATTATGAAGTCAAGTAAAGACCCATCATGTGTTGTTGGAGTTCAAGTGAAGAATACATCATGGGTTGATGCATATCAAGGCAATGACCCGAACTTAAAGTGAAGATGTATGTCATCAAGCTTCAAGGGGTTGTTCAAGACAAAAGTATGACCAACTAGAACTAAGGATGTGTTTCTAATCTTTTACTGGTCTTGGTGTTTGGTTGGAGGACTGGATTACTAGTATAGGTTGCTGTACTATTAAGAGAGGTCATATCTAGTAGCTTGAGTCTCATTTATGTGTTATAACTCGACCTCACATGCTCTAACTTTCTGTAGCATGATGCTATTATTTGCAAATGTGTTTTGCAAATAGTTAAGACTCATGTGTTTAACCCTTATAATATAGGACTATACATTACGAATGTGTTTTGGAAGTGTTCGAACTCTATATTTCCTACTTTTTGTAGTATGAGGTTTATATTTACAAATGTGTTTTACAAATAGTTGAAGCTCATACATAATCCTTGTAGGATGTGACTTAGGTTTGGGAATGTGTTTTGCAAACGTGTTAAGTCTATGTGCCTATACATTGTGTCATGATTTTAAAAGTGTGCAAATGTGTTTTGCAACTTGTTGGGAATCATGGTTGATCCTTGTATGCATCATACTATAATTTGCAAATGTGTTTTGCATGATTTGTTGAAGTATATGCACTTGTAAGGAAAATCGGAACTACCGACATATGTTGCGTGGTATGACCGGACATCGGAACTACCGGCTCTGTGTGAGCAGTCCGACCGGCATGCGGTACTACCGGCTCTGTGTGAGCGGTACTACGAGAGTTGTGGTACGACCGCTTGTGTAGCGGTACGTTTTTTCCAAAGAGACGCATTATGGAAGGTTTTCTCTTCCCCGAGAAAATGGTAATTCTGCACTGTGGAGCGGTAGTACCGGACTTTGGTTGACGGTACTACCGATTCTAGCATGTAACGACTAGTTTTCTGATCATTATAGAGGGGAGTTGTAGTACTGATTGTTTGCTTGCGGTATTACCGATTTCCCTGGTTTTTGTCCCTAATGTCTAGTTTTAGTGTGTGGGGTATAAATACTCCCTTGTGGCCAATTGGGGCAAGATTCTTGGCACTCCATTTCACTCTCTTGAGTTAGTGTGAGGTTCTCCTCTCAATTGTGCATGTGTTGTACCTTGTGAGTAAGGAGAAGGGCTCTAGTTTGCATATGTTGCATCTAGAAGTGGATTTGGTATTCACTTGAGTTTGTGCATGCTTTGCATGTGGTGAGAGTCAAGTAAGGAGCTTGACTTGTTACTCTTTGAGTTTGCTGACTCCTAGATGGCGTTGGAGACGTCGTACGCGGTGATCTTCTCAAAGAAGGTTGTGAGAAGACCCCGCGAGTTGTGAAGGTTGGAGCTCACCAACCCAAAGTGGGAAAGAGCTACCACTAGTAAATTTGGAATGGAAGGCTTAATTCGTGGAGCCGATCCAATTCGTTTGGGCTTACCTCAAAGTGGACTAGGGGAGACCGGCAAATCTCCTAACACCACGGGAAAAAGGAACTGTGTCATCATGGTTTGTTTTATTGTGCTCAGCTTACATTCAAGTAATTTACATTCATAGAATTAAATTGATTGCTTGTTATCTTAGGATTGTAAACCTTGACATGGCCTTAGGGTGTTGGTGTACTTAGGTGAGCCTAGTACATTTAGGCTTTATTTGTGCTAAATTAAATTGAATTAAACTTCTGCATTATAAACTTGATTTTAGCCAAATAACTTAGAAAAAAATTTTAGAACCTCTTATTCACCCCCTCTAGTCAGCCTCCTCGGTCTTACACTAGTCTACATCACCATCCTCATGTTGTGTCGCTCATTGCTAAATTGGATCTATCAGGACTGGGTTGCAGTGATTAGAAAAAAAATGAGAGGATGGGGAGGATGTTAGGGAGATATGGAGATGTTAGACCATGTGGATGTCACTTCATAATTTATTATGAGTACTTGGCTTTTGGTTTGCTTGTGTTGCTGGAATTTTTGATTGATTTTGAGGAGTTGCAACGTTTGGAGATGTTGTCGGCCTGGAATTGGTCTGACTGATATGCAAGGCCGGTCAGACTATTGGGCATGGGCAATTTGACTGACCGATGCATGGCGGTCAGACCAGAGTTGAGCCAAGTGAGGTGCAACAGTCTGAACAGCATTGAAGCAATAGTCGGACTGGTACAGTGTGGTGTGACTAAAGGTTAAATAGCGCTAGCTAGTTTCCAGAGTGAGTACTTTGGGCTTGAGCTGAGATGATCATGGCTGATTTGACCATCTCATGGGGAGCGGTTAGATCAAACCCTGGCGGTATGACCGGTGCCATGATGACAGTAGTTATTTTTCCAAAGTGTGGTCATTTTGGGTGTCAAGGAAGATGGATGGCGGTCTGACCGGTCCATCATGGTGGTCTGACCGGCATGGTGAGTGTGGTCAGATCGGCTAGTGAGTTTTCAGACAAGATTTGCTTCAAGCTTAAAATGATGAATTGAGATTGGAACTTGTTCTAGGGCTATGGTATCATGGCATATATGTTGCATAATACATTTATGGAATAATGCGGGTCAAGTTATGAAGAACTTGTGCACGAAAATAGATGCTTGGTTTATTATTGTGCATGTGCCTTAGAGTAAACTTGGTCAACGGCGAGGTGGATTGGGACTTGGTTAGGGAGAACCAAGATCCAAAACGGTTGTGGATGCCAGGTGAGATAATTGAACTCAAGCAACGTGCAAAATGAACAAGAACCATGGAATGCAAAGTGAGAGACCGTGTGGGTAGGTCCAGGTTAATTTGTGATGAACAATTAACAACTGAGTTGAGTTGAATATAAGGTTTTGCAAATAATTTGTATTTTTTTGAAAATTCAAGATGCTTTCACAATTAGATGGTAATACCGGCTGGGCAAGGGCTAATAGTATCGCCCAGTGGTTAGCGGTAGTACCGATGTGGTATGACCGGCACGGGGAGTGTGGTTATAACGGCTGAGGCAGTTAGGTCCTAAAAATTAGGAATTGTGGAAAATTTGATCATGGAATGATCTTGAAACTCCTGTCTTGTGATACATGTTGCATGTTTAGGCTAACGTGGATTAAATTGTGAAAAACTTGTGCCCGAAAAATAATCTCTTGGTCTTTAGATGTACAGAGAAGTTTAGAGGCAAACTACGGTCAACGACAGGGGCCGAGACTAGATCAGGGTGGATTGAGATCCAAGCAGTCAAGGAGATTGTGTGGGATGGTTGGGTTAAAGTATGGCGCATGGCAAAGTCAAGGAGTGCGGTTGGAAGGAAGATTTGAGCAACGAGTTGGATCAAGTTGGCTACTATCCTTAGCTAGAGCGACTGTCTACGATAGAGCACTGAAGATGCTAATAAGAATATAATTTGTTTGTTTGGGAGATGGTTTTTTGTTAACTAGAGTTAGTTTGTTTGTTGAGGAGTTGTTTTTTTTTTGTTAGAGGTTTTTAGGGAGTGGGAAGGCACGATTTACCGTCACCACCATTCACCGACTCAGAGACTGTTCATATTAGCTTTTCCTAATGGCTTTTGGTTATGGCTGATGTATAGTAGTGACTGAGTGCATTATATAAAAAAGAGAGCAAACAATGGTGCAACAAAAGGCACCACAATTTTTGAACTACTATGCGACTTACGGAACTGTGATATAATAAAATACAAAGTGCGTTATAATGTGTGAAAATGCAAAGTAGTGACTGATATTTAGTAGTGATAATAAAAACAGTTTATAAAAGTTAGGACGTTTGAATTGACATTGTCTTCTGAAACAGGCCCAATCTTTTGAAAAACTGGATTGTAGTAATTTTGGGAGTCCCGCTAGATATGGTCACACAACGGGGTTTCCCGTGCGCTCTGTGCATTCCCTTGGTTTGATGTGTGCACACACACACTCCGTTCCCTTGCTTGATGTGTACACGTACCAGATTAGTGAGTTTGGCGATATGTTTCTTTGCTATTTCTAGTTTAATTTTTTTTTTCCAGAAACCTCTAACTGAGCTGTTTGCGAAACCGCCAGTTTTCATGTGGTCTTCCTTGTTCTTTTGGTCAAAGATTCAAATAGGAGTTTTTCAAGATTAGATTTTTGGACCACGTGAAAAAGTAGATATACAACTCTACTGCAAAAAGTGAGATTCAGACGGTGCCATTTAAGCCATAAACCGGCCATTTAAAAAACCGGTCCGGAACAGTTTTGGTCAGATTTCTTGAACCCCGGTTGTGCCTTAGCACGAAATAGTAATAAATCTCGAAATACCAGTAGGATAATCTTTGCTTGTAATAGAGAGCAAATACTGGTTTAAGTAGCCTTTCTATGTACTTATGAGTTATGACGTTTTATATGATGACACGACCCAATCCATATCGTCTCCACTTCAGTAATGTGTAACAATTAGCATTACAAGCTTACAGCTACAACACCAAATGGAGCTTAGGCATCAGCAGTTTAGCACGGTTTGTGCTAACTTGCAACTACACTGCCATTTATCGTCGGGAAAATTGAGTATATAGGACTGAGTTGGATGTGATTTTGTGGAATAGGACCAAGTTCTTTGGACTTGTAAATATAGGACTGAGTTCACCACCTCTTTGCAAATATAGGACTTTTCCCATTTTAATTTCATTTTCAATTTCCAGCCCCTTTTCTCCACGCGAAACGACTATTTTGCCCTCTTCTTCCTCCTTCGCCGCGCGCGCCGCCTCGCCGCCCGCGCCGCCGCTCGCTCCTCGCCGCGCGCGCCGCGCGCCGCTCGCTCGCCGCGCGCGCCCTCCCCGCGAGGAGCGGCGCGCGCGCGCGCGCAGGCAGCGAGGGAGTGGTGGCGGCGCGGCGGCGCAGCGAGGAGCGGGCGGCGCGGGCGCGGCGAGGCGGCGCGCGGCGGCGCGCGCCAGCGAGGAGGAAGAAGAGGCAAAATAGTCATTTCGCGTGGAGAAAAGGGGCTGGAAATTGAAAATGAAATTAAAATGGGAAAAGTCCTATATTTGCAAAGAGGTGGTGAACTCAGTCCTATATTTACAAGTCCAAAGAACTTGATCCTATTCCACAAAATCACATCCAACTCAGTCCTATATACTCAATTTTCCCTTTATCGTCACTTCTCACTTCTCAGTGTCACCAAATAGCAAGGCCTGAAGCAAATGAATCTCCAGCAGCCTACTGATACTAAGGAACTTCTCATACAAGAATCAAGACATGAGTTTTCGGAACTCAAGACTACCGATAGCGCTGGTACAGCATCCGCAGATCCCGGCAATGTATGCACGTCCACGGAGTCAGTGGAGGATCAAGGCAGTATGAGTGTACCCATTGCGACCGGCAGGCATGGCAGCTCACTAGAAGCTCCTCGGGCTCACGACTGTGGCACTGGTAACAAGCTCCTTGCCCAGACTACACATTCGATCTGACGGGTGTAAGCATTGCAAAACAAAAGTAAATCAAGAAGGAACAAGGCCTAATGGAATAAGAGCTCACCGATAATCCAGGAAGGTCGTAGCCTTCGCCACCAAACACAAAAATGTCTGTAGAAGCTCCATAAGGAATGGTTTGCGAGTATATCTTCTGATCGGACGCACCAGCGTCGTCCACCTTACTGATCCAGGTGAAACTTGCTTTGCAAAGAGGACATATTGAGACCTTGCCCCTAGAAGACTGAAACAGAAGATGCAGGTGTATAAGCAACAGTACCTACAACAAACAATTTCTAACCGAAATTACAGAAAAAAAAGGACTCCAGAAACTAGATCAATGGGTTCTTCAGTTACATTGGTTAATTGGTTTTGCCCAAGACTTGCTGATAGTATGATGCCCAGATGTCCACTTGCTCAAATACAAAAACTAATCGGGCATCGAAAAAATTGGGAATGGTAACCATAACGTATCAATTTAAACTCTGATCTGTTGTAAATCGGTAACATTCATTTCAATCAGGATGAAATGCTATACTGCTATCTTGAAGCCGCAATAGCATATCACCTCTACTGTCTTGCACTGAAGCATACATGCATAAAGTGCATGCAGGCAAGTGGGTTATATAGTAAAGCAACAGATATATCTCCAAAATATTGATGTGCAAAATAGCACAGTATAAGCAAACTTTAAGCAATGAATTGAACTAAACAAAATATGTTGACACAACATACCAGACAATCCGCCCATCCTTGAATGCATGAATAACAGAACCGGTGCCCACATGGTAAGATGCCCCTTGTGGAAGAAAAATCTGTCCAGCAAATGACACATGAAAGCTCTGCCTGTCTTTGCAAACTGGATGATTCTCCCATGGTGGGCTTCTCGTCATCCCCCTTTTCATCATCAGCTACAATGTCAAGGCTACTTTGATTTATTTTCTCCTTGGTACAGAAAGCTGGTTCCTGTCCAGATAAATCGACAGGCTGCAAGCTTCTTGAACTCTCACCCACTTCGAAGTTTTCTTGCTCTTCACTTTTGTCTGGTTCATGCCTACTAGTTTCACCATAATCATATATGCTGTCCAAGGAAGTTTGTCGAAATGATGATGAAGCATTCGTCTTCCTTGTTTTTCTTTGAGCTTCTGTAGTCAGAGTATCCAACATTTGCGGTTCGTCAAAGCTGTCCATTGAACTGTCATTTTCACAGCTTTCTGTAAGATAGCACGCACGCTTGCTTCTTGATTCCTTTTCCATAGGATCATTTCTTTCGTCCATTCTGATAGGAACCTCATTATGCAGAAAAGTTGACAAGCTTCCCTTCTGCTTCGATGTGCTCGGAGATGTAGTATAACTTGACACATGAAGCACTTTTTTTGTCTGTGTTGTCATTTGATACATGCATAAGATTACAAACGAGAATTAACCAGTAAGAACAACAGAAAAGGAAGCAAGCTGAAACAAGAAGTTAGGTACTATCTATTCATCAAAGGCCATATACCAAAACAGGTGCTAGCCTAGATGAAGTACATATTGACACACTTTGATTTTTATCATCTTGGGCATGGACCACTCAATACAAAATCAAAGTCATCTGCAAAATCAGAACAATAGCTTCATATATGTGCCATTTCCAGTTTCCATCATTAACAGGTCCACCGAGTAGTCAGGACTCGGTGCAGATAAAGTGGGACGAAAATATTAGCTACTGGGTCAGTAGGTCATTCATTCATCATATATTAGTATTAAACAAAATATAACACAGTGATATATGATAAACCTTTATACTATGAAGGATACTTGATCAGGAATCAGGACTTACTGTGGAACAAAAATATTGATAGGTTCATAAACATATTAAAGAACTAACTTTCAGACAGTACGGAAATGACATCTAAAAGTTCACCAGGCTAAAGCTAGATGGAAAAAAATTCAAAAGAGTTCTAATAGAATACGAATCTGCAAACTACCATGGCACTTGAAACATTGTCTTGTGGATGTCGGACATCTTTATCTGTTGATTTATGTGCACGCTTTAAACGCTTTCTTCTTCCCTTAACATCTGCCGAATCAATCTTCTCAGAATTCCTGCCACCAACAAAATTCTGAAGCCAACAGGTCAACCAAGCTCCATCAGGAAATTTATAGTACAAATATACAGCAGTACTTTGAAAAAGTAGGTGCAGGTTCATGTTCAAGTTGCACATTTGAACTTAACAATCAACTTCTACACGACAACGTGACAGGCAAAATGACAGTTTTTATAAAGTATTCCAATTTTGTAAGACTCTCGACTATTTGGGAAAATGGAGGAAAACAATTCAATGTCATGAAAACTGCACAATACTGTTCAAAAAATATTGTAAAATGGATAAATTACACACAAATTTAGAGCACTTCTGAAAACATTTACTTCAATATTTACATTATGCATCTTTTGACATTTTGTTTACATGAATGCATAGTTTTTGGGGATGGCATGTTCATAATATGTTCATCTAACTATGATTAGGAGTTCTAGAATGGCAAATTACATATGATGGAATGTATAACATTAGCAACTCAAATTAACAGCTTAGATTAAAACGATAGGGAAACCAAGGAGTTCTTGCTTTACAAAAACTTGACACAGAGGTAGCACATCAGGTTCTAATTATATTTAAAGAAGACCACACTACATATATGACATAACTTACCTGCAGAACCTAAGGGATGTAATTTTACTAAAAACACCAAAACCAATCACTTGATTACTAATTTATTTCTTCATTGATACAGTTACAGAAAGCAAGGACAATGTCTTACTATAATGAGAGCATCAAAATATCACGTGATCGGTCATCGTGAAGCACTTTTTTTTTAAACTTAATAACCAGTCCATGATTCAGCAATACTTACAGGAATCGATGCTAAGCAGTGGTATATTTGTTATTTGAACTGAATGGAAAAGCATTGAACTGGTGAAATGTAAAACATGAAGACTGAATGGAGCATACAACATCCAGGGACTGAACTCAGAAACCAATTCAAATGAAGGTAATGTTTCTTACTTCTTTTAATAGGGATGAATCAGACCATCCCTGATGCTCAAAATCAGAACATGAATCATCAACCTTGAGCACATCACTAGCATACGAGGTACTGCAGAAATCAGCAGGTAACTCCTTCAAACATCTGTCCTCCATGACTGCATTTCTCTTGGACCACGGACGTGGAAGAGCGGGCAGCTCTGGGACTGGCCCTGCTTCTTCGCCACTGGACATCAGACAGAACAGGAGGTTTTCTGAGAATGACATAGTAAACACTTTGACATAACAACATAGCATTGTGCTACTTCTGCTAGTTTACAAGGCATCAGCTTTGGCACAATAAAGAACTTTAAGCGTCTAAATCAAATGCACTGCTAGAAATGACAATAGGGCCGTGTCACAGGGTTCAAATCATGCTAATGCAAATCTAGGGGCCAAAGTCTACAGGAGGATTACAACTGTCCACAACAATGTGCGTCCGTTTGGCACAGCACAACTGCTTTTAGTTTTAAACGTGCGACACATCTACACACATGGAACTCTGAAAGCAACTCTGAATATAACTCCCGGTTCCAATTTCACATTTCCTCGTAAAATGCCCTAACTATTTCATAAAAATTCATGCATTTACCCAGCAGAAACAATTGCCGAATACAGGTGAAGAAATCGGCTACCTTTCCATCATGTAAGGGTCCTCGGGGAGGCGCCTCCCCTCGTCGAGGCAGTCCTGGAACCACCGGTGGCTCACGACGCGCGTCCGAATTCTCCTCGCGATGTCATACTTCTTACCCTCGAGCCTCCAACAAACCTACCCGAGAAGCTTCGTCGGATTTTAGGCTACGGAAATCAACAGCGCAGAATCGGGAACCACGACACGCGTGCAACAGCTGATGGCGCACGTACCAGGTGGGTGATGGACCTGCTCATGGCGCCGACGTAGCTAGCGCCGGTCTCCGAGATGAGCTTGACGAGCCTGTGCCGCTCGTCGCCGTGGTAGCCGCTCACCGTCGCGACCACCCTGCCCATCCCCTCCACCGGCATGGATCCGCCGCGGGGTTGGGGGGGCGACGAAATTCCTGAGGCGAGGTGGGTGCGGAGAAGGGAGCGGCCTCCGGGACGGCGGCGAGATTGGGGCGACGCGGTGGGGGAAGCGAGAAGAGGACGAAAGTTTCTGGAGGCGTCCAAAATTTTGGGCCTTCTGCGTTTCCCTCCCTCTCGCCTCTGGTTCTGCAATTTTGAATTTTTCGCCTCCCCGCGTCGATGCTTGAACTTTTGCCCTTTTGGGCACGAGCATCTTCGTGTAGGGTTGATGGCCCATTTGTGCAGCTTTTTTTAAGAAAGCCCATTTGTGTAGTCGTGTGCGAGGTTTATTGTAGCGGATAAAAACGGAAAATACAGATTTATAGGGTAAAAGATTTTATAGCATGAGATAAGTTGAGTTTCACCTTACCGGCATGTTCACAATGAACTTTCGTGGATGGACACCCATCGCAATACAGTAGGTTTTATATGCTACAATTCGTTAGTTAAAATTATTTACAAAAGAAATTGCATCGTAAAAAACTTGAAGATATGGATTCAATCTCTGCATACTAGTTTTAACTATAAGATTAATAATATGACAAGCACATCGCTGATGTATCAAGAAGGATTCAGCGTATGTACCAAACAAGGGAGTGAGATCTTCCATTACCTTAAAGTTTGCTGCAGCACTGTACAGGGTAATTACAAAGATTTTATTTGTAAGACCAAAATCTTTCACAACTTTGATAATACATTCTGATATACTCTCACTCGTATGTGCTATGTTAATTAGTTTGAAGCATATATTTTTTCCAATACCTAGTCATCATTTATATAATGAGCGACTACATTAAGATAATCCTCACAGGAGAGTGAGGAGAAGAGATTGCTGATTTGAGTGTGAATGAGTGAGGGGGTATGATGCTTATTCATAGAAAATTTTTCAGGTTGTTTTGATTTTTTTGCTTTTAAATTCACAAACAGCCAAAAAATGGCTATAAAATTCAAAAAAAATCAACAGTTACTCGTGCTAAACAGGCCAAATGGATCGTGCTCGGGCCAAATGTGCCTAATGGACATATTTTAGTGAGTGATGGGCCAACCGTGTTGACGGACCAGGTGGGCCAGGTCGGCCGTGCCGAGCCGTGTTGTACCAGGCACGCCAATGTTCGTACCATGCTGTGTGTAACATCCTAAAATTTGCTTTCTTTAAAAAATTAATTTTAAATTAATTATTTTTAAAAGTGTTTGAATTTCATTTGGATTATTTGTGTAATACTGAAAGAAAAATATCAAAATTCTAATTCCAATCCAAAGTCCAATGAAAAAATTTCCAAGTAGTCACCCATCCTAGAATTGCCAAAGAACCTGCACGCTTAACCCATTAGTTTCAATCGACAGCAACCAACTATACTCTCTTTCTTTCTTGTGTTTATTTCTCCCTCCTCCCTTTTTATTCTCTTTTCTCTCCCGCCTGTTCATCTTCCATCCAGCGCCACCTGCTTCTCTCTCTCCTCTTTTCTTCACCCGAGCAACTCAAAGCCATTGCCATTCACGCCAAAAATCATTTCCTACCCACCAAAGAAATTAAAGGTAGCAAAAAAAAAAACGTCCTCACTCACTGCTAGTAATCATTCTATTTCAGTTCCAAACTCATTTAAACTTCAGTTTTCAGTTTCTTTGCATTCAAAGTCGAAAAACCATCTTCATGACTCAATCAATCAATCCATATCTGTTTCTTAGCCATTTAATCAACCGTTTTTAGTTTCCAAAGCTTTTAAACCAAGAAACCAACATTGCTTTATTTTGGCCGTTTCCAAATTTAGTGCCCAAAATCAACACCATTGATTCCTCTCAGTTTTTCATCGGTTTCCTTTCTTCATCAAAGCCTTAGATTGGAACTCTGTGACTGTGTCACCTTCCTTTTTCCCTCAACATCTTTCCTTTCCTTCGCGCGTCCTTGAATAACAAAACGATCGCACGGTGCCATAATCTCCGTCGGTTTCCTTTCTTTGCCGAAGCTATAAATTGGAGCACCGTGTTGCCTTCCCTTTCATCTAGTTGCAATCTTCCATCCTCCATAGAAGTCTTCGAGGCAATGTCGAGGCTGCCATCGACACCATCAGCTTCACCACGCTGAGACGACCTCGCTGACTGCTACACCATCCAAGACCCATCCGGAGCACTTCATCGCCGCCGTCTTCTGCCTCGCCATCGAGCAAATCCACCGTTGGAGCCATTCCTTCACCAAAGCAGTCTACCACCGCTGATTTCTGCCATCGTTGACCACTCTCCAACCTTCTCTGGTAAACTCCATTACCTGTTGAAAACAATTGCTCCGCGTTCGACCACGGCAACCCCATCGATCTTAGCCACATCGACCGCTCCTGATCACTCCAGAGTTCCTACCGCTAAAACCATCCAACCCCTCAGACCTTTTGACCATGGTCACTTCTGACCATGACAGCTTCTGACCACAGCCATTCACGGTCACAATCGCTTTCGACCACAGTCATTTTCGACCATGGTCACCTTCGACCGCAGCCACTTTCAACCATAGCTGATTTCAACCACAGTCGCTCACGACCATGGTCGCTTTTGACCACCCTTGTTTTCGACCACCATATAGTTTTCAACCACTCCGGGCCTCTCGGCCACTCTCGGTATTGCGATCGCCATGGTCAGCCATGACAATTTCATCAGTTACGACCACTCTCAGCATTCTGACAATTCTCGTAGGTTTCTACTGCATCAAGCCTCCAATCACTCTGAAGCCTTCGACCACTCTTGGCCTCCCGACCACCATCAGTGTTACGATTGCCCTGGTCAGTTACGACATCCTCGTCGGCTACGACTACTACAGGTAGTCCAACAATTCTTGTTGATTTTGACCTCATACAGATCTACCCCACTATAACTACTCTGACCACTAGGTTTCAATCACCAAGATTCGATCACTTTGAAGTCTTCGATCAACTCTAGTCTTCTTGAACCAGTTCCTGTAATGTTTGACTTCAAATGGTTCTGATCTCTCTGAACCTTTCGACCACATATACCTTTCGTCCACATATACCTTTCGACCACATATACCTTTCGACCACATTACATACTTCGACCACTCCTTCTGACCATGTATCGACTATCGACCACTCACAACTACTTGGACCACTGACCACGTCTAAATTTTTTTATCACATTCAGCCATCCGATCATAACTGTTCGACCACCCGAGCCGATTGATTCCTTCGACCGCTCCAAGCCGATCGATTCATTCGACCACTCCGCACTGTCCCACTCCTTTGGCTACTCCGAACCATTCGATCTCTCCGACCTCTCCAGACCCTCCGATCATTTCGGCCATAGTTGTTTTCAACTACAGTCGCTTTCGACTGATTGTTGTTGCGACCGCTGTCACTTCTCGCTCTACGCTTTCGACCGATGTCACTCTAAGCCTCCGACCACCGCCGCTTTCGACCACGACAACCCCTTCTCTAAACTTCTGACCAGCTAGTAAGTTTTTTCAACCACTCAGTGGCTAAGACCATGCAGAGCTGTTTGACCACATTTAACCTTCGACTATCGACCACTACCATAGTCTTTTGACTACTCGGTAGTTCCAACCACTATGTGTAGCTTTCAACCACTCCTAGCCTTTCTCTGACCGTTGTAGTCTACGACAATAACAAATACTTCCAGAAGTCCGTGTTTCTGGATTCTAACTCTGTTTGAACTCCTTCAAATTTCCAAATTTATATAAAATCAGAACATCCTTCCAGTATATATATTTTGTATTTTTGTGACCTTGTTTGCATTTATTTATTTATTTGGGTTTCACATTTTTGTGCATAGAACTCGATGTCACCGAAGAGTTTTCCGATCCACAGCCGGAAGGTCCAGACAACATGTAGGAAGGCAAGTCTCCTTTTGATCATATTGTACCTATGTTTTCAAAAATCATTTTATTATTTCAAATTTAATTGCATTGCTATGTTACATAAAATGTTAATTTATGTCTTAAGGTTATTAGCTAATCCAAATTTATTATATCCTCAGTTAAAGTTGACAACCATGTACCTTTGTCACCCTAGGCTTTCCTTGTCTCAGTATTGAGATTATTATGATATTTGTTAATTTTAGAACGGTAGTAATTGCTTAGACAAGCTTATCGGTCACTATAACCCTATGGGTAGGAATAATGTTATCAAATCTCTAAATAATTGTTTTTATCAAGTGTTTGGTAATAGGTGTTGCTGTTGTTTATAAAATAAAATAAAATGATGAAAATTGGTTTTAGACTTGGACGGATGGTAAGATCTGGTTGGTGCAAATTTGGCATGAGAACTTGTATTGTGATTGTGCCGCCCTAGTTAATTAAGGACCGACGCTTGTGATTGTCCAAATTGAGCACTACCATACAACCACAAGTCTATATGGGTATGACTTAGCCGACTAACTCACAAATGTTTAGTTTAGATATCACCAGTAGTAAGTGAGTGCCAGGGATTTGCTAGACTCACAGTGAGGCACAGGGATTTACTGCACTCATATGGTGCAAGAGGCGGCTTCTGACTGTGGTGGATTTAACCCTTTAGCGGTGAAACCTCAGTGGGTGGTGCCTAGCTAGATTGGAGTGAAGTAAAGGCTTTGTGATAAATTATCTGGGTCTCATACCTAAGAAAGAATGTTGGCTATTAAGATGACTTATCTGTTGTAGGTAAAGTTGTACAACCTTTTGTAGAGTGTAAAAATATTTGAATAGCCGTGCCCACGGTCAAGGATGGGCGATGTGCGCTTTCACATGGTAGATCTTTTGTTTTGGTTTCAAAGTAAAAGTTTGGGAAATTGGGAGTGGATGGAACTCTCAGAAGTGTATCCTGGTGGATGGAGCTAGTGCGGGTGGATAGAACCCGTAGTCTTGAACCTTGGCTGTTAGAGCCTGTTTACTAGTCTTGGTGGTTGGAACCTTCACTAGAAAATTTATTTAGTTTCAGTTATTGCAATTACTTTATTAAATTGATGCTTTTGAAAATTTAATTATAGTATTTGAAACATAATGCTGTTTTGTGCAAAAAGAACTATATTATCATTCTTTGTTAAACCTTGCATCTATTGTATTTTTTCTAAGACTTGCGGAGTACTTTATGTACTCACATGCTACACTCAAAACAACTCTCAGAGGGTTATGAAGATCAAGAAGGAGCCTACGACTACTTTGCGTGTGGATTTGACGAAGGTTTCCCGGAGTACTAGGTTGAGTTTCCCAGTCAGTTGCCTGTGGGGTATTGATGGGTCATCGTCAGAGTTTTATTTTGCTTTCACTGTGTTTTGTTAGTTTGCGAGGTCTTGTAACCTTAATTGTAATAAAGTGGCCAAAGGGCTTGTACTCTCTTTTATTATAATAAAGCGATGTTGGTTAAATAATCATCACCATTTGACTATGTGCACTAGTTTTGATCTGGGACTAGTACAGTAATACACAAAGAGTTCAAATTTAGAAATCTGGTCCTGACACTGTGCTGGCATAGTGGGCCAAAGCGGTGGCCTAGAATCGGCCCACCCCTTTGTGCCATGCCAATCCCGCCCATCGGCCTTCATGCCATGCCATAGGCCATGCCTACATCATTGGGCCATGGGCTGATCTATTAGACACAATCCATTTAGACACCACTGGTAGTCGATGGCAGTGTGGAGGGTAGTCATAGTGCCTACGATGGTGCAAGCTCCTGCATTGGACGGTGGTTCGCAAGGCAGGTTCACCAGGGAATGGAGGTCAAGACAGATGGCGATGGAGATGTCGAGATATAAGAATGAGGGAGACAATAGAAATGTTTAGAAATAAGAGCGCAGATGACACATGAATGTCTACATGTGTTTTTTGCGTGGGTCCCCTGTGCACTAGATAGTAATGTGAGATCATGCACAACATAATTATGTCCTAGTTTGTTTCATGTAAAATTCGTGTGTTTTAGACAGAGCTGACTTTAGTTCATTTGTGTATGGTTTGTATGTTCTGTTAGGCCAACACATGGATTAACTAGACACTTGCAGCAAAAAAACTGCTTCCCTTTGCCAAGGTGGACGCAAGTGTGAGTAGTTGCACAGGAGTCGCAGCTTGAACTAGAGGTCGATGTTGGAATAGGTCACACGTACCGAAAATTGCCCCTAAGAGAAGTGGCATTTCAACACGCAGCCTTTTGAGGCTGATAAGAGTGGCTTGTCTCATAATATAATTACGAGGCAAAGCCATTGGCCTCTGATACCATTTCGAGGTAATCAAATGATTGCCGTCGTAATTACAATATGAGGCAGAGCATCAGAATCTAAGGCAGGAGCTTTTTCCTCCAAGAGCATTCTGAGGTAGGCTGATGTCACTTGCTTCCGAACATAATAACATGGAGGTTACATGGCTGAATCTCAAAAGGAAAATTTTGGAGGGAGCGGTAAAACGTTTGGCGCCATATTCATTTTTATTCCCTCCTTTTTACTTAAGTGGATAAGAGAGAGGCCAAGCAACAATATTTTAAGCCACACACGTTTCGTTCTCCATCCTGCTAATCCCACTACCTACACTCACTCCCACCGCACCCCCACTTTCTCGCTGCCATCCTCTCGAGTTGGGCACCATCCACAGCCATGGTTAGAGGTGGGACTTGGGCCAGGCTTCTTTGGGCTAGCCCGAAGCACGACCGGCACAGCCCGGCCCGACACGTGGCGGGCCGTGCCGGCACGGCACGAACGGTGGGCTGGGCTGGGCCTCAAAGTCCGGCACGGTGGGCGGGACGGCACGGCACGGGAGATCGGGCTGTGCTCGGGCCGGCACGGCACGGCGGGCCTCGGCGCGGCGGCGGCACGGGAGGCGGGCCGGGAGGTCGGGCCGTCGGGGACCTCGGGTCCATGGAGGTCGGCGCCGCCGCGGGAGGGCCGAGGAGGGGCGATGGGGCCGAGCCGCCGTGGGAGGGGAAGCGCGGGAGAGGCGGCGGTGGGGGAGGCCGAGGGAGGGGAAGCGGCGCGGGAGGGGTAGGGGGCAGCGGGAGAGGCGGCGGGGGAGGGCCGGAGGGGGCGGTGGGGGAGACGGCGCAGGAGCAGCGGCGGGGCGCAGAGCCGAGCGGGATCCGGAGCAGAGAGGGAGGAGGAGCCAAGGCGGCGGTGGGAAAAGAAAGAGAGAGGGCGGAGGCGCTGAGGCGGCGGTGGGGAAAAGGAAGAAGGAGGAGCCGAGACGTCGGCCGAAGGCCAGGGGAAAAGGGGATCGGGTGGAGAAAGAGAGAAAAAAAGAAAGAAGGAAGGAAAAAGGAAGAGAAAAAGGAAGATCGTCTTCGTAAATATTAAAACCTGTGAGTTGTTATTTAAACTACTCAATGGTATAATTAATTACTTAGATAACTTGATTAGTAATATTTAAATTATAGAAATTCACCTCTGATTACCCTAGAATATGAGGACAAAGTAACGATGGTCCGACAACTTAAAAGATGCTAGTCAATTAAACTTATAACCGTGCAGATTAAATTAAAGTACTATAGTATGAACCAATTGTTGTAGATTTAAATAACCAGATAGTGTAGTTAGATTCATTTAAACAATAGAAGACCACTACTCAATAATTACAATAATTAAAATAAGGGAATTGCCACCAATAGATTAAAGTCTAGCTCATACCAATTAAATTAGTATATCGTTGTTGCAACCATGGCTAGTGTATTAAATTATAAAAACATTGCTAGTAAATATTTATATCTAATACTCATAAATTAGATGGCGAGGTATGAAGTAAATTATTAGAATATCCTTTAGGTTGCTCTATCACGCAGTTAATCGCCCAGATAATTCTTATTAGTCGATTATAAATTGTAGAAACATCACTAATAAGTACTTATAATTATCAAAATAAATTAATAATCACATTCTAAATTAATAACCATTAAAAGATGCCAAATTATTTGAGATAGTTAGAATAACATACCCCCAATTCACAATATTATATTAGGTTGTAAAATCGTGCACGCCGAATAACTTGTATATAGTAACTTAAATAGCATAGTCGTAACAATTCGCAGCTAGTTAGAATAAAACTTGGAGATCATACAAAAATGCTTTATTATAATTCAATTAACATTTACTTAGGAATTAATTTTATTGGTATAGATAATTACTCACGTGCATACTAATTACGAGAAAGGACCGGTACCAAGAAGAAAGGATTTATTTAAATAACCCTAAGACCTACCATGAGTTAGAGCGGTGAATATATACATACACACATATGAGGGATTAAATTGGCGTTATGGCATGCGCGAGATCGATTAGGATTAAGGTTCACCAATAATTGTACGTGTATATATTTAATCGTATCGCAATAATAAAAGAGAGAAGATCGCACGGGATGTTCTCCTAGTGCCAGTGTCCACTGTCCCTTCAGAAGTGACGTTCAGTACGGTAGGGAGAATAATAGAAGAGAGAAGATCATCCCTTACGCCCAGGAGGGTGGAGGCAATCACATGTGCCAAAGACTGGGAATTAGCCAAAGAGCGGGAACAACATCAACTTGAGGATCCCGAAATCCTACAGGCGTATGCTAACCTAGACATTGCCGAGTAGATATTATCTACGCATGTTGTAATATTTTGTATATACATATATTGTTACTGTACTCTTTTCCTTACTCGGGAAATCCCACTCTGGGGCGTAAGGTTTTTAACGAGGCAGTAATATTGTATTTCTAAAATATTAAAGAAATTTCACTTTTTCCCAAAATATTTATGTTGTTGCGTGCCCATGTTTTTATGCAATTAATTTAATGTCAATTAGTTTTAAACGAGGCGGGTACGAGAGAAAGGAAGATGACGACCGTCGCCACCGCCTTTGCGTTCGCGTATAGTAATTTTGGGCTGGGCTTGGGCTGGCATGGCACGAACGCTGGCACAGTGGGCTTTGGGCCGTGCTTAGGCCTGGCCGGAGACGACGTGGGCCGGCACGGCACGGCGAGATGACTGGGCCGAGCTGGCACGGCACGAAGCGGCACAAAACACGATGGACCCGGGCCGTACCAGCACGGCACGGCCCAAGTCCCAACTCTAGCCATGGTCTCCCACCTCCTCCTGCCATCATCCAAGCACACAACCTCTAGTCACTTTACCAGCAGTGCCTAGATACGCCGCTGTCACCACCTTCCCTCCATCAAAGTAGGCCACTCTAGTTGAATTAGTATTGTGCTCTTAACATACAGGATGGATGTCCATCAAGAGGGTCACTTTTTTTTTGATAATGGAAAATATCCGGCCTCTGCATCCGCACATAGCCAAATCTTACAAAATTCCCAGCTCAAACACTGGACAAATAAAATGGGAAAGAGAACACTCAAATAAAGAGAAACCAAAAGCAAAGTCTATTATTGTTTGGCCACCCATTCTTGGCGAAGACATCCAAGGCGACAACCTCCAACGCTTTGCTTGCCAAACAGATTTTTTCCTTTGTGCCCTCACACTGCAGCAGCGCCCAAAACCGCAGCCAATATGACCCCTGAATATAGTCTGCACAAAAGAAGAATTTGGTTTTTTCTCAAAAACAATGTCATTACGAGTACACCAAATTGCCCAAATAATAGCAGCAACCCCCACAAAAATCAAATTTCGTTCCACTCTCCCAATGCCTGTTAGCCAACTTCCAAGCATGTAAGTAGTGGATCTAGGAGGGGTTAAACCAGTTGCTATATGAACAATGTTCCAAATAGATTTCGCGTGGTAACAATAAAAAAGAGGTGTTTAATTGTTTCATTGCAATCACAGAAATAACACTTTTTTGCTACCAGTCCATTTCCTTTTAATTAAATTATCCTTTGTTAAGATGACCCCTCGCTGGAAATACTAGAGGAAAATTTTTATCTTTAGGGGGAGCTTCAACTTCCAGATAAATTTATTAGTAAAAGGGATATGTTGATTTATGAAATGCAGGTACATCGACTGCACTGAGAACTGACCATGATTATGGAGGTTCCAGCTAAAAACATCCCTCTCATTAGAAAGTTGAATATTGGCTATTTTAGCTACTAAATTTAGCCAAGCTGTCCATTTATCCCCAGTTAGAGCTCTGCGAAAAGAGACATTAAGAGGCACTTGATTCATGACACCGCATGCTACATGGGGATAATTGGCTATGTTATATAAGTTAGGAAATTGGTCTTTAAGGGGTGAAGAATCTATCCAGGTGTCCTCCCAAAATCTGGTTTGTGAGCCATCTTTTATTTTAAATGTCCCACATCCTAGAAAATCATCTTTGACCTTTAGCAAACCTTTCCAAAACTGTGAATCCCCAGGTTTTGATTGGACCTGTGTAAGGCTTTTTGAACTTAGATATTTATTTCTGAGTAAGGTCTGCCAAGTTCCTTCCTCATTAAGCAGTTTGAATAACCATTTACTGAGGAGACATTTGTTCTTGAGCCAGAGATCAATTATTCCCAGCCCCCCTTGATCTTTAGGGCGACACAAAATGTCCCACTTGGCTAGGCGATATTTTTGTTTATCATTATTACCTTGCCAAAAAAAAATTGATCGGTAAAAATCCAGATTTTTAATGACTCCTTTTGGAATTTCAAAAAAGGACATCATAAAAGTAGGTAAACTGCTTAGGACTGAATTTAGTAAGACTAGTCGACCCCCATAGGATAAATGCTTGGCCTTCCAAGTGCTCAGTTTTCGCTTGAATCTTTCCTCGATAACACCCCACTCCGCATTACGAAGTTTTCTGTAGTGCATCGGAATTCCTAAGTATCTAAAAGGAAATGACCCTACATCACACCCAAACAGACTAGTATATTCCTGTTCATACTTTTTTGCTTCTCCGAAGCAAAAAATCTCACTTTTGTGAAAGTTAATTTTCAGGCCAGAAAGTTGTTCAAAAACACAGAGCAATAACTTCATATTCTTAGCCTGCTCTAGATCATGGTCTAGAAAGAGGATTGTATCATCCACATATTGTAAAATAGACAACCCATCATCCACAAGGTGAGGTATGACTCCCCGAATTTGGCCATCATCCTTTGCCCTCTGAATTAAAATCGAGAGCATGTCAGCTACAATATTAAACAAAATAGGTGACATAGGATCTCCTTGTCTGAGTCCCTTTTTTGTTTGGAAGTAATGTCCAATGTCATCATTAATCTTGATGCCTACACTTCCACCCGTGACATATTTGTCAATCCAGCTACACCATCGATGGCTAAATCCTTTCATACGAAGAGTTTGCTGGAGAAAAGACCATTTTACTTTGTCATAGGCCTTTTCAAAGTCAATCTTAAGGATCACCCCGTCTAGTTGCTTCGTATGTAATTCATGAATGGTTTCGTGCAACATCACTACTCCTTCCATTATATGTCGACCTGGCATGAAAGCCGTTTGTGATGGACGTACCACATTAGTAGCCACTCGCATGAGTCTATTTGTGGCTACTTTGGTGAAAATCTTGAAGCTCACGTTGAGCAAGCAAATGGGTCTATACTGTTGAATCTTTGTTGCCCCATTTACTTTTGGAAGAAGGGTAATTACTCCAAAATTAAGGCTATACAGAGGAAGAGGGTCACATGGAAGCTGCCATGGACCAAAGAGAGAGGAGATGCATGTAGAGGCAAACCCACCGGGGGTCAAGGGGGGTTGGCACCCCCTACCACCGGCCACACCCCCTCCCCCATCCCCAGCCACCGTCTGCGTCCGACCACTGTGTCGGCATGTTACTGGACTCCGATTGCCTGTGCACATTTTGGTTGTCTTTCAAAGGCGACCCGCGAGTCCGCGATTGGGAAGTACCAAAGTACTGAGCTTGAGGACGTGATAGTCTACTACATCTGGGGTGCTTGATGAAATGCTAAGGATAGGTGGATACCATGAATTGCATTAGAGTGTGCCGAGTTTTATGATGCAGATAAGGTGGTCAAGGATATGCCTAGCCTGGGTTACTGCCCCCTGGATGTGCTATTGGGAAGGGCGCTGCTTGTTTGTCTCTGCCACTCTCTTATGTTGGCAATGCACAGATTATAGATGGTGTTCAGAGGGTTTAAGCTGAACAACAAGGATCCTGTGACATTTGTTGAGGGGATTGGGAAGCAACGTGTGATTTGTTGAGTCAGTACTTGTGCCGTGCCAGCTACCAACAGCGAATTGGTTTGATCCGAAATATCTTCATGGACTTGGTCAATGGATTGACCATGCAAGCATGAACGTTGATTCTTGCTGTTAGAGGTGATTCTAGAAAAAAAAAATCACAAAAGGAGCAATCAACTTAGCCAAATGTGTTCAACTCTGAGGTGGTAGCAATGCCAAAAATGTTGGTGAAATGGAATGTTTTAAGGTAGCAGCAGCCTGCTCATATGGTTTCAACATCTCTAGCTAGAAGTGGAATTGAAGGCCGACCACAATTCTTGGTGCCAGACACCCGTAAATTTTTTTAAGTACTTTGAATACGCTAATCAAAGGAGTAATGTCTAATGAGTAATGACGTACTTAAAGAGAATCTAATAGATTTTCCATGTAATCAATGAGTAATGTCTAATGGTGTACTTGAAGAGAATCTAATATTTAATCAATGACGAGTAGTCATGGTCGGTGACGCCGATGCTACGCAGTGTGCCCGCGGCGTCCACTAGCCCCCTAAATTTTCATTCCGGGTCTACCACTGGATGCATGCCGAGAATCACAATCGTATTAGAATATCTAGGGTGACTAGAGAGGTGCCTAAAAGAGCAGCACCATACAGTAAAGCATAGAGCAAATATATGTTGTAATATTTGCGGTATAAGCAAAGATATAAATATAATTCCAATATAATCATATAAGCACATCAAAGACATCAATTCATATATAAATGACATAGCATATATGAATCTATATGAATTGAGCATATCATCCATGGTATACCACATATTCAATAATGGGAATGATAACATTCTAGACATGAATATGTATGTCAAAGAATAAAGCATGTATCAATTAAGACTAGCAATAAGCTCAAGTTTAATTGATTATTTGTGCTCTCAAATGTAGGGTTGCACAAGACTAATCTCGGCCGTCCCGCTACTAAATCATAAACTTTTCATCGATTGGTTATATCAAAATAGAATTCAATCCTTGAGCTCTTAAAACTGTACACTCTCAAGATTAAGGTTATATTTAACACATGTGTGCATTCGGCTAGCACCCAAGAATTAGCTAGAGCAAGTCCAACCACATACAAGATGACCTTTTGCAATAATCAAATCAGACTTAATTAATCAAGTATGATTTCTACCAGATCTGCAACAAGTATGTGGAATTTCTGCACACTAAAGACAACAGGTGACAGCAACCTAAGTTCACAATAGATAGCAACCACAGAGCATGAGCAGGAACCAGATGACAGTAATTAGAGCTCAAAGATTAAATCTACCAATCTCAATATATGATTTCTTTTATCATCGAGCAACAATCCAATCCCACTGCAATCTTAGTCTCCCAGTACTAGATATCAAATAGAGATTATGAATCTAGCACAGCACACAAAGATTGCTAATACAAGTGACTGATATACTCACAAGACCGGCGATACTCGAAATCGCCGAGAAGATCAAGGGCTAGGCACGCTATGGCGCTGTCCCAGAAAACCTATTGCCCTTACACCACCGTGAAGAGCAGTAGGCACGGAGATACAAAGCCCTCTCGCCGAAATGAAGATCACGCCAGCGAGTCGAGGTCGGGGTATGCCGCACAAGCGCAGGGGAGGAGCCGGCCAAGCACCTCACCGGAGAGCACCAGAGAACCGAAGTTGCCACACACCACAGGCAAAAATCAAAGAGAGAGAGAGATCACTTTTTCTTCGGGTCACCAACCAAGAGAGGCCGGCCGCCATTTATAGCCAAGAGAGGGGAGGGGTCAAGTACTCGGCAGCGCCGCCAACGGCCGTGACCGAGTCTCACGCGCCGCCACCACAGCCCATTCTCACCTCAAATGCCGGATCTGAGAACGAGTCTCACGGAAGAGGGGAGCGGCGCAACTGACAGGAGAGGGGAGACGCGAACCACACGGGAGGAGGAGGAGACGCGGGAGAACGGGCCGCCATCAAGCCGACCCGCCAGCCCGCCGAGCTCGCCGCCTCGCCAGCGCCCCTTGGGTCGCCGCCGCCATCGCCCTCCAGGCGCCCGCTCGCCTCTCTGGTAAAGGGAGGAGCAAAGCTCCCCCTTTTGTTTCTCATCTGGCCCACCGACAGGTGGGCCCCTCTCTTTTCTCTTTTTTTTTTCCTTTTATCAAATGGGAAATTACCATTTTGCCCTTGGCACATACAACAATATAAAGGTCATAGCAAACCTTCTAAAGTTGCAATAGTTACAAATTCAAAGGTATATGTACATACGTCCATGTATCCTATTTCGAACTTGTTCTTGTTGGATATATAGTCAATTTTCGGCATATTTTAATCCAGAAATTTAGCATATAAAACATGACATACAAAGATATGAGTGATTCAATGATGATATATTCATATTCGCTAATGAACAAGCTAACAACTGCACTTATTAACATATTCATAGCGCACAGAAACAAATATACCAGAGAGGTTTTAAGGTAATACCCTCGGACGGGGCCAGTGTCGGTGACACCGGAGGCGCCGTTACCATCAGTCGACATGATGGCCTATTCGATGTAGTCGATCTAGGCGTGATGCAGGAAGATGTTCGCCGTGCAGTGTCGCAAACAGTTCACCACCAGATTGAGCAGTCGCGCCAATGCGCTCCCCAAAAACTTGATCGCCCGTCTACCCGTGCAGTGCGCAAACGGACGGAGTTCCGAGGCCTACTCGCCGAAACTTGCGCGCAAGGTTCGGACCGGAGATTGCAGAGCGGCAACAAAACAGAGGAGAGAGAATCGCAGCCATAATCCTCACCGTTATCGCCACCATCGGTGCATTTCGTTTTCGAATAGATAAAGAAAACGCGCGCACCGACACGCGCTGCGCATGCGGCGGCACACGACGGCACGCGGCACGCGCAGCGGCGCGTGTAATGGCTCTCTCCAATTTCACAAGGGGGTTACAACGTTCCACCTTTTAAAGTGGTGTAACTCCCATTCAACTCTCCATATGGGACTAAACAGTTTTTCCATGTGGGCCTAGGAATTTCATTTGATTAATTGCTAAATTAAATGGACCAAGCCCAATTAATCCAACAGTTCTCAGGAAGGTCAAAGTTTCATAAACTAAGATGCCTATTATATTAAGCCTTACATCTTACAGGGTGTAAATGAAATTTATCTCAAGACAACTGTTCGACCATATGATCATGTTGCAAAGGCAACCATCGAGAGCAAAGACCCATCGGAACTTGTTGGGGCCACAAGGCTTAGAAATCAATGTTACAAAGTAGTGGTTGCCTCCATCATATGTCCAGATGCTGAGTTGTTTCACCCACAGTGAAACACGGTCTACATCTACGATGCTATTGGTTATTTCATTGCATGGCCACCTCTGTTGGTATATGTAACGCTCTTATTTTTGGGAACAAGGCCGTCATACAATTCATAACAGTCTAGGAATTCAGTTGCGGACAGAAGGAGTATCATACCTGCTTATGAATATTTGAAAGGAGTTAATTTGATTAAAATAAGACCAAGCGGTCAACTTTAGCAATAATATGGGCGTCCAAACCCAAAATTTAACTTACATTCAGAAGAACTAAAGAAAACTCTACAGGAACGCTTGAGTGCGATCGTAACCCTAATACAATAACTTGCAATATCCTCTTTTCTTCTGATATCTGTTGTGGTGGAAAATATTGCAAGAGTGAGTACAATCAACCGCACACAGTAAGTTACATAGAAAATGCTATATAGCTATTTGCCAGGATTCTCAAGTGATGGGGTTATAGTGGTTTTATTATGATATGTGGATGCAGTTTTATTTGTAAATATTTTTAAACATAAAATACAAATCATAAAAGGAATTGGGGTTTCAACAACTTGATTATCATACTTCAACCTTTCCAAATCTATTTATGCTTCGCTATTGTAATCACCTATTAAACATAACTTCTTTTTAGCGGAAGCATGGCGTATTCAAAAATACTATTGCGATTACCCCATAGAATTGCTCAACTTTACCCATAAGATTTTTTTAACTCTCATGACTGAGTTACAAAAACAAGATTGTTTCACTGCTTATCTTTAGATATAAGCTCTATCTGGTAGATTACCAAATAGACCCTGGTATCCACTGGCCAGGTCAGAACACATCTGCCCGTCCTGAGATGAATCTACCGCTGTTCAGTATAGTTACACCGCTTCCATACCAACACTCATCACTCCTATAGAGATTCAATCGATTTGAGCAGCTACTAGACCAGGTTTGATGAGTCAAAACTTGTGGTTGGATGATCACTATATTCTTTGCTCAGCATAAGGTCATCCTTACTTTCTCTGAGCTTTGTCCTCATTCTACTTCAAAATATTTCTTATCTCTAAACTTATATTCCAATGCTCGACGGCAGCGTTACCCAACCACCTCGTGGTTTTTCATTGTGATCTTTTCTCTAGGATCACATTTGCAAGACTACCAGCAAAGTGCTATGTCATTTAGTAGTATATAACAGTTGAGTTTCCTACACTACCATGATTGTTTAGGTAGTAGATTTAACATTACTAAGTCTTGTCAAGGTAAATATGGCCATCAAATTAAACAGAGTTTTTTCAGTGGTAGGATGTAACTAGATATCATGTCATTCTAAACATTTATTATACATAAAATATCAGTACATAAATAAATGATAATGAAAGAACTGGTAAGTAAATAATTAATGGAATGTATGTTTAACATGATAAAAAACATGCGACTTGCCTCTTTGTCCATATTCTGATTATTTTACTGTAGTCTCCAGGCTTCTACTAACTGCTTGATGGCTCTTGTAGCTCTTCCTTGATTAGCTGACCGAATCCGGATACTAACGCAAAATAATAAATCCAAATAAGTTCATACTTTGCAAGATGCAAGCTGGAAACAAAATACAAATAAAATAACTAAAAAGAGACAAGAAAATAGGTTCTGGTGATCCGAATTTAGGTGGTGTGTGGTTTGACTGATCGGAGTCAGAGTTAGGTCAGGTGGGTTCAAAACCATCGAAATGGCTTTATACATATTTTGGACGGATTTTTGGAATGGACAGTAACAGACAGACATGTGGTGGCGGAATGGGAAATCAGAAATGGATTCACGGGTCGGCGGTGCTGAGAAGGGATGGGAAATCGTATGGTGGTGGAATGGGAAATCAGAAATGGATTCACGGGTCGACGGTGCTGAGAAGGAATGGGAAATCATATGGTGGCGGAATGGGAAACCCAAACCAAATTTTGACTTCACCAAGTTATGGCACATGCGCCTTGGCCACATGACTGAGAAGGGATTGCATATCCTAAGAGCAACTCCAGCAGGGCCCCTACTTGAGCCCTCATCCTACTTTTGAGGGCCGAGGGGCAAAAAACTCACTCCAGCAGGGCCCCTATTTGAGCCCTCAAAAGTAGGGGGCTCTCAAATCTCCCCTCGAGCCCTCATTCTGGGAGTGCGGAGGAGCCCCTACTTTGAGGGCTCAAGTAGGGGCCCTGCTGGAGTGAGTTTTTTGCCCCTCGGCCCTCAAAAGTAGGGGCTCCCTCCAGACCCCCCAGGAGTGGGTCCTATGTGTCATCCCCTCTAAGAATGAATTTGAGGGTCCTGTTTTGAGGGTTCCTGCTGGAGCGCAGCCCAAAAAACAGAGCCCTCAAAAGTAGGGGGAGCTCTCAAATAAAAAGTAGGGGCCCTGTTTTGAGGGCTACTGCTGGAGTTGCTCTAAGTAAGAATGGCTCATTATGTGGTAATGAGATTAGTAAGCTGGAATTTTGTGAGTACTGTGTATTTGGCAAACAAAAAAGAGTTAGTTTCTGTATTGCAACTCACAGAACAAAAGGATGATTATATTCATTCTGATCTTTTGGGTCATTCTCAAGTACCTTCTCTTGGTCGTTATCGTTACATACTGACTTTTGTTGATGATTTCTCTCGTAGAGTTTGGATATATTTTCTGAAACATAAACACGAGGCATTTTCTACTGGAAAGTTCTAGTTGTTAATCAAACAAACCGAAGTATCAAGAAACTCAGAACTGACAATGGTTTGGAATTTTGTAGTGGTGAGTTCAACAAGTTATGTGCAGAGCATGGTACATATTGCTAGACATCTCACCGTTCCAGGAAAGCCTCAGCAAAATGGTGTTGCTGAATGTATGAATTGAACACCTTTTGATAGAGCTAGCTACATGTTATCAAATGCAGGTGTATGGCATCGAAAGGACCAAGATTATCACGACGCTCTGGCAAGTCGCGACGAGCTCGAAGTGCCTGGACGCCTAGTCGACTAGAGCCTGCTATGGCGATAGTAGTTAGACGGTAGTAATAAATACAAGCAATACCTTATATGACCAAAAATTAAATAATCATACAACATAATAGCACAAATTAATAGGTTGGTATACTACATACCATCTGTAAGAATATGTGGCCTAAGCTATATATGTCAAATTGGTCAGGAAGCACAAGCCATAAGTATATTCACACTAAAATCTAATGTATTTTCTTACTATTAATCTAAATATGATGAATGACTGAATATTGAATACATGTCGAAAATAAAAAAAGCAATCATTTAGCACTTCGTTCGTTTGTCGTCTCTCGGTCTGTCTCCGATATATACACAGCCACTCTCGGCGAGCAGCCAAGGCAGCCTTCAGCCCTCCACTCTCCAACTCTCCGCTCTCCGCTCTGACTCTCGGCTCTCCGCTCTCCCCTCGACCACTCCGCTCTCCGCTCTTGGCTCTCCGCTCGCCAGCCGCCACACTCCACAAACCCTAGAAAGTAGAGAGGAGGGAAGAAAGCAGAGAAGAGGGAAGCCGGAGGAGGGAGGAGATCTGAGATCACCTGAACAGCGGTGCTGGAGAGGGAAGCCGGCGGTGATGGAGAGGGAAGCCGAAGGCGGCGGGAGAAGTAGCAGCTCGGTGCCAGTGGAGGAGGCGACGCAGCAGCTCAGGGAAGGCGACAGGAGGAGGCGACGCAGCAGCTCGACGGTGCCGGCGAGGGGAGGCTGCAGATCGGCGGGAGCAAGTAGCAGATCGGCGAGACGACGCCAGTGGCGGGAGATCTTTTAGAGAAACCCTACTAGCAGTGGCGGCGAGACGACTACTTCGGGACTTCGGGTTTGCCTTTTCGTTTCCACTTTCATCGTTTCATCCTTTTGAAGCCCACTCCCTCGCCTCAGTTGGCCGCCTCGATGTCCTGGCGACGCCACGGACGCCTAGGCATCGCCTGTCATCGTCTAAGTCTTCGAGCACTGGGTGACCGTCCCCGGCGTCCTCCTCCGGCCGACTGGACACCTGGGCGACGCCATGATAACCCTGGAAAGGACCTTTGGGCTGAAACAGTTTCTACAACATGTTACTTGGTAAATCGATCTCCTCACTCTTCCATTGAGTTTCAGATACCATAAGAAGTATGATCAGGTTATCCTATTGATTACTCATATTTAAGAATTTTTTGATGTCCTGCTTACACTCATTCAGCACTACAAAATTAGATCCTAGAGCAAAGAAATGCACCTTTGTTGGATATGCATCTCGTGTTAAAGGGTATCATTTATGGTGTTTAGAGCACCACTCCTTCGACCATTTCTTCTTCTCCGATAGCCACTTCTTCTTCCTCATTCGACTTGTGCGGCGACAGTGGCGACGTTCCCTCGCAGTGCAACTGGAGGCACCATCTCGTAGTGGACAGAGAGAGAGGAAGGAGAGCCCCGGACGCCGCCTGGTGAGCTCCCGAGGACCTCCGCCGCCATGTCTAGAGCTCATGCGACCGCCATGCCCCTGTAGTTCACAGCCCGGTAATCTACAGCTATCGGGTGAGGATTGGAAGTATATTAAATTGGCAAGTGCACAATATCAGAGACAGCAACAAAGGGGAAAAGCTTAACTCTGAATATCACGGCAAGGAATGAAATGCTACAGTGTACTGAATGAGAATTCAAAGTCTGAATAAAACTGCAGTCTAACTAACTGCGCTAACTACTAGCGAATACTCCGGATCGGATCCTCTTAACCAGGTCACGACCCACACTACTCAAACGGACTCCTGACACCACGGACTACCTGCCAGCACATAAGTCTGGATTATTTTCCTACATTCACCCCCCTAATCCAGACTGTTTTAAGTCAATTTTGCTGACGCCCAGCTTCTCCCTCATCTCGGCAAATTTCAGTTTTCCGAGTGCTTTTGTCAGAATATCAGCCTTTTGATCTTCAGTACTGACATGTTCAACTATGATTTGACCCTTCTCCACACATTCACGTATAAAATGGAAACGTGTGTCTATGTGCTTACTCCTCCCATGGAAAACTGGATTTTTCATCAATGCGATAGCAGACTTGTTATCGACATATAGCTTCACTGGACTCTGAACTTTCCCCGATATCTCTTGCAGCAAACCTTTGAGCCACACTGCCTGACACGCTGCAGAGGTAGCTGCCATAAACTCGGCCTCACAGGAAGAAAGTGCGACACACTTTTGCTTCTGGGATGCCCAAGCTATCAGATTTCTGCAAAAGTAAAACACCATGCCGCTAGTGCTTTTCCTGTCATCAACGTCTCCAACAAGATTGCTGTCTGAGTAGCCGATCAACTGCTCTTCACCACTTCTTGTGTACACCAGACCATAGTCCAAAGTCCCTTGTACATATCTCAAAATATGTTTAAGTGCTTGATTGTGTGATTTCTTCGGATTCTCCATGTATCTACTTGTGATACCCACTGCATAAGCCAAATCAGGCCGGGTATGAGTTAAGTACCTTAAGCTCCCAATTAGCCGTCTGTACTGCGTTGGATCAACCGGTTCTCCTTCATCTTTGCACAGCTTGAGTTTGGCTTCCATTGGGTAATGCACTGAGTTGCAGTCTGCCATCCCGGCTGCTTGCAAGATCTTCCTCGCATAAGTTTCCTGCTTCAACTTTATGCAGTCTTGTGCTTGTTTAACTTCAATTCCCAGATAGTATGCCAGTAGACCTAGGTCACTCATCTCAAATTCAATCTTCATTTGATTGTTGAATTGAGCAATCTCCCTACTACTGCTGCCTATGACCAGAAGATCATCAACATATACTCCAACTACAAGCACACCCTCTGCACTTAGTTTCTTGTACACAGCAGGTTCATGTGGGCATTTCTCAAACCCCAAACTCTTTAGACTTCTGTCCAGTCTCACATTCCAAGCCCTGGGTGCTTGTCTAAGCCCATAGAGAGCCTTTGCGAGTTTGTAGACTTTCCCTTCTTGTCCTCTTACTGCAAAACCTTCAGGCTATGACACATATACTTCCTCTTGGAGCTCACCATTCAAAAATGCAGACTTCACATCCAAGTGATGTACTCTCCAGTTCTCTTGTGCAGCCAACGCCAGCAGAAGTCTCACGGTCTCCATTCTAGCCACCGGCGCAAAGACTTCCTCAAAATCAATCCCTGGTTGCTGCACATAGCCTTTGGCTACTAACCTCGCTTTGTGCTTGATTATTCTGGCCTCAGTGTCTTTCTTGAGCTTAAATACCCATTTGAGGCCAATGGGCTTTTGTCCTGGAGGCAGTGACACCAGCTCCCAAGTCTTGTTTCTCTGGATTGCTTCCAACTCAACCTTCATGGCTTCTTCCCAGTCCTTATTGCCAGCAGCTTCTCTGTAAGACACAGGCTCATCTTCTGCTGTCAGCATCAGGAACTCATCAGGCAATTCCACTTGCTCTGTGTTCTCATAAATCTCACTCAGAGATCTAAACTTGGCTGATGCTCCTTCTGAATCTTCACCTGAGTAAGGTGATGCTGGTTCTACTGTAGTATTTCCGGGTGTGCCGGAATTATCTGCTATATCTTCAGTTCCAAAATCGGAATCACTTGCCACGGCAGATGGGTTTCTCGCCACGGCGAAATTCTCGCCACGGCGGCGAATGTTCCCCATCGCTTTCGTGAACTCTGCGCCCGGGTACTACAAAGATCTCGCTTCTTCATCCTCAACTGAGAAAGTCACCCAATTCTGAGAGTCAGCAGGCTCTTGACCATCCCATTTCCAGACAGCACCTTCATCAAATATGACATCTCGGCTGACATGGATTCTTCCAGTTCTGGGATCCACCAACCTGTGAGCTTTGCTTCCATCTTCTACTCCCAGATAGACCATACTTCTACTTCTGTCATCAAGTTTCCTTGTCTGAGCAGATGGAACCTTAACATGGCCAACACACCCAAAAATCCTGACAAAGCTGAGATTGGGTTTCCTGTTGTACCATGCTTCAAAAGGTGTACTTTTGCTCAGAGCTTTTGTCGGCAACCGATTGAGGAGGAACACTGCATGCCTCACTGCTTCTCCCCATAATCTTCCTGGCAAACTCTTTGTTTTCAACAGACTCCTTGCCATCTCCATCACAGTCCGGTTCCTTCTCTCTACCACTCCATTTTGTTGTGGAGTGTATGGGGCTGTGAGATGCCTTTGTATCCCTTCTTGTTCACAGAAATCAGCAAATTCATGTGACAAGAACTCTCCACCTCGGTCAGTTCTCAACACCTTGATACTGTGATTGATCTGGTTCTCAATTATCGGTTTGAACTTCTTGAATGCCTTTACTGCCTCACTCTTGTACTTCAGCACATATACCCACATCATTCTACTGAAGTCATCCACTAGGAGGAGAAAATATTTGTTACCTGCAGGAGTTTGAGGGGTAATTGGCCCACATAAATCCGCATGTATGAGTTGTAGAGGCAATTCTGCTCGGTATTTGGACTGGATTGGAAATGGGATTCTCGTTTGCTTTGCGATCAGACAGCCTTCACATATCTTTAGTGGATGATTGATCTTTGGCACTCCCTGCACCAGCTGATCATCATGTAGCTGCTTCAAGGCCCGAAAGTTCGCATGACCCAATCGGGCATGCCACAGCCAGGCCGGCTCCTCCAAGCTAATTGCAAGGCAAACTGGCTTGCGGGTTTCCAGCTGAATCTTATAGAGTCTATTCGGTGTTCTCCTGACCTTCATAAGCAGCCTGCTGTTTCTGTCATAGACCCACAAAAACTGACCTTGCAAAATTGTCTTACTGCCATCTTCCGACAATTGCCCGAGACTAATTATGCTACTGCACAATTGGGTATGAAATAAACATCGGTCAAAAGTCTTTGCTCACCGTTTTTGCACTGAAACAGAACTGATCCTTTGCCCTTTATCTGCACGGTTGATCCATCTCCAAACCTGACACGCCCGGTGATGCTTTCATCTAACTCACTGAATTTGGACCGGTGACCTGTCATGTGATTACTTGCACCGTTGTCCAAATACCAGAGATCCGAGTCAGATTGATTTACCTCCCTCTCTTGCAGCTTGGGAGTAAACTTCTCCTCATTGAGTAGCACAAGATCCTCCGATTTGTGTAGCTCCTCCACACATGCCGTCAGCAATAGCGCCGGTTGATCATCTTCCCGAGCTTGAGTAAGATTGGCTTCACCTTCCTGGCGTTTGCTACAACATTGGGAAGCATAGTGCCCCATGTTTTTGCAATTGAAGCATTTTATATGGCTTTTGTCCTTGCCGCTACTGCTATCACCTGAGTTTCCTTGTCTCGGTGCATTGTAGCTTCCTCGACCTCTTCCACGCCATTTCCCGCAACCTTTTCCACGGTCTTGCCACCGATCTTTCCCTTCTGAATTGTCGGCCTCCTTTCCTTTGCCTTGTGACAACTGCCAGTCGGATGACTGGCCCCTGCCACCATTCTTCTGCCGGGCCTGCCACTCTGCGTGAGTGAGCAGCAGTTTGGCTTCGCCGCTTTCACTCCTGCCATGAATCCTTTCTTCGTACGCCTTGAGACGCCCAATTGCTTTCTCCAGCGACATTGTCTCCATGTCAGCAAATTGTTCTATTGCTGCCACCACTTGGAGAAATCTGTCAGGTGCCGATCCCAGCAATTTCTTCACAAGCACTGCGTCTTCCATATTTTCCCCCAGACTGCGTACCTTGTTTGCCATGGCACTGATCTTGCCCGCAAACTCATCAATTGACTCTGTCTCCCGCATGCGCAGTGCCGCAAATTCATTCTTCAGAGTCTGAATTCTGGCTTTCTTCACCCGATCCGCTCCGAGATGCATGGTTTTCAGGCTGTCCCACGCCTCCTTAGCCGTCTTCTTCTTCGCGAGCAGCAGGAGCACGTCTTCTGGAACCGCCTGGAAGATGCAGGCCAATGCCATCTTGTCGCGCTTTCTGTCGACGACCTCGCTGGCCGTCGGCTCTACTACGTCCCAGACGCCCTGCGCATCCATGAAGACCTCCATCTTGATCGCCCAGGTGGAGTAATTCGTTGGCGTCAGCATTGGGTAGTGGAGCGACACTCCGGCCTCCTTCGTCTCCTGGACTCCACCGGCTCCCGTGCGCTCAGCCAACACATGATCTTCCGCCGGGGTGATCTTCGCTAATTATAAGGCTCTGATACCAAATGTAGTTCACAGCCCAGTAATCTACAACTATCGGGTGAGGATTGGAAGTGTATTAAATCGGCAAGCGCACAATATCAGAGACAGCAACAAAGGGGAAAAGCTTAACTCTGAATATCACGGCAAGGAATGAAATGCTACAGTGTACTGAATGAGAATTCAAAGTCTGAATAAAACTGCAGTCTAACTAACTGCGCTAACTACTAGCGAATACTCCGGATCGGATCCTCTTAACCAGGTCACAACCCACACTACTCAAACGGGCTCCTGACACCACGGACTACCTGCCAGCACATAAGTCTGGATTATTTTCCTACAGCCCCGAGCTCATGCGGCGACGAGGTAGCATGTCCTCGTCTCCTCGATAGCTCGAGGAAAGTCCGGGAGGTTGGACGTGGGGAAGAAGCATTTCGAAGGTGGGTGCGTGGAGTTGTGGTGTGTCTCTCTCTTGGTGGGTTCGGGGTGATATGGCTGCACCTGATAGTTAATTTCGTTTGGTTTCCATGTTTAGGCGTGGGAAGCTGCGATCTAGGATGCATGCAGGAGCTTAGCGTTGCTTAATTCTGCTTGTTTGCGGTGCCATGGCATGATTTTTTTGTTGGATTTTTGGTATTTCATGCTTGGTTGCGGTGGATTTGAGTTCAATTCATACTTGATTCGCGATTCATGGCGTCGGCGGTGCTGGGAGATGGAGCTAAGGCGACAATTGTGGATGTGGTAACCATTGGGGTCGAGGTGGAGACGGATGGCCATGGCCCTGCACGATTACAGTGGTGGACTGGTAGGAGGATTGGGTCCGGTGGGGATTGGGACACGATGGTGGTGCAAGGGAGCTACCATGGAGGAGGAAGATGTTGAGGAGAAAGAAGGGCAATTGCGTCTTTTGCAGTCCACTTGGCAAGCTAACAGTACATGGATGGAAGTGGCATGAAAGGGATGCGAAAAATTCTTCATTGGCATGGAATGAAAGACAATTTTCAGTGACATATTAAGGAGGGTATTGATAAACATCATCGGGATGTTTTCTTTCTAATTATCATCCAGATTTGTGACCGTTGGATTAGACATCCAAGGGCCACAAATTCTCCCCAGCCCCTCCAAAAAAAATAACCCCCCTCCAAAAAAAAAATTCTCCCCCCTCCAAAAAAAGATTAATTCCCCCCTCCGAAATTTGGATGATTGTTGGGAAGAAAACATCCGGATGATACCTATACACACTTTTAAGGAACTGGGAAACTTTTGGTGTTAATAAGGAATTTTCTCTTATATAACCCCTCCCTTCTCTGCCCTCTCACTTCTACTACCACCCCTCACCGTGCATGCCTCTTCCCGCCTCCTTGCCGACACCTGCTTTCTCATTTCCTGCTGCATTGGGCTTGGTGCATCACAATAAATTTACTGTAACTGAGATAACTTATGTAGTTTAATTAAATTAAAAAAAATAAAATAGAAAAAATAGGTTAGCTTATCACAGACAATGCAAAAAAATACAAGAAAAACAGGTAAAAAAACCAAAAAATATATTAAATAATAGTATATTAAAAATAGAAACCAGAAGCTATTGTTGAAATAAGTGAAGCCTGAACTTCGCTGGAGATGATACTGTGGCCACCTGAGCACGATGAGGATAAATAGTTACAATATCGCCTGACAGGAGAGGTTAAATTAGGTGCGTGATCTCTAGCACTTCCTTATCTTGGAGAAGGCCACGCTGCGGCCACGCTCGTTTCGGCTTCAGCTTCTAACTTTTGGCTTATTTTTCACTATTCATAATTCTCGTCTTTTTCTGAACTTTTGGCTTTTTTGAGCTTTTTTGCCGGTTCTTTTTTCCCATATTCGTTTGCGTTGTCTGTGATGAGCTAGCATATTTTTTCTATTTTTAATTTTTTAAATTTAATTACGCCAAATAAGTCACATTCAGCTACAGTGAAATTTCAGCCGCTACAATACAATTTCAGCAATAAGCCACAGCTTTTCAGCCCAACCGAGCAGGGACTAAAATTGCTAGACGGCGCGATTTTGTTCGCTACGGCCCCCAACACATTGGCATTCAGCCATGGTTATCAGACTCAGAGCGCCCCTGTGGTTAAACCCAAAAAATCCAGATCTAGAAGCTACCTCGGGCAGTCACACAGTATCAGAAATACAATCGACTTGAAAAATCGGTCGACCCGATTGATTTTTCATTGACCAAGTGACCCACCTAGTTTGCATCGACCCGGCTGAGTTTTATCTATGAGACCAAAAGATAATAGTACTTTCAAATTAGAGAACTTTTCAAAAGAAAAATGATAGGGATACTTATCTTTTTGGAACTACTGGTGTTTTAATTGTTATTTGCCTATAAATTTGTTAGCTAGAATAATGTATATGAGATTTTAGCCTGCTATGATTGCATCACGTTCTTACTTGATTTTATCTTCTCGACTTACGCGCGACTTTAATTGCTTAATGGTCATGGACCTTACGGTTGTTCCTATAAGTGTCACTTGTTATTTATCATTCACTTTATTTAATTACTATTTGCTATTATTGTATTGTAGATCTTTTTCTACTTTTAAGATTTATTTATTTATTTATTTATGAAAATTTAATTTAAAAATATACGGTCCGGTCAAGTGATCTACCGATCCAACCATCGGATTAGTACCCCCGACATCTCAGTCAGGTCGATGACTGGTCCGAATCTGACAACACTGCATTTAGCAGGCTGCAGCTACTTGCACAGTGTGGAGCCACGTATTCACGTATCCCGCGCTCCCAACACCACCAACCGGCGCGAGGCGACGCACCAACGGGTTCCAAAACCACGGACCAACGCCTCCCCGCGTGCCTGCCAGCTAATTGCATCGAGTGTAGTCGGCAACATAAATTTCGTTCTAGATGTTAATGGTCGGTTTGCAGGTGGACAGCCAAGAGCACGGAAAACATTTTCGATTGAATTTTCGTAAAATTCATCGAATTTTGGTTATCTCGACCCTTTCCCGAGAAATCGTCAAAAAAAAAATGATTTTGAGTCTCGAACTGATGATAAGGGAGAATGTCTATTTGTTAGGGGTAGAGCATATCAAAAAGGGCGACCTAATTCTGATAAATATTGTTGGTATTGCAAAAAAGCTGGACATAATATTTTCTACTGTTTTAAATTAACGAATGAAGAGGAAAGGAAAAAGAAGCAGAATGAACAACCCACTGACGCTAGCATTGTTGAAACTAGTTCTGATGGTGATGTTTTATTGAACATTTCACCTGAAAAAAAATCGAAGTGATTGGATGTGGACTCTTCCCCGAGAAAAGCCTAATTCGGCCAAGAACTCAGTCCATTCTTAATTTTTTTGGGCCCATTCAGCATCACATCCCATTGGCTCATTCCTCATCCACAGACCCACACTACTGCAGAAAAGTCATCATAGACGGTTCAAAAATATCATTACAGATAATTTCATGAGTTATCTGAATTTATGGATCAGTAATGACATGTAGTCATTACAGACGATTTTTAAATCGTCTATCATAAGTAACAACATAGATGATTTTTAAAAATAACCGTATGTGATGTGTATGTATCACAGATGATTTTTAAAAATAATCATCTATGATGTGTACGTATTACAAACGATTT
Source organism: Dendrocalamus sinicus (assembly GCA_036346575.1). Taxonomy (NCBI): domain Eukaryota; kingdom Viridiplantae; phylum Streptophyta; class Magnoliopsida; order Poales; family Poaceae; genus Dendrocalamus; species Dendrocalamus sinicus. The sequence continues at coordinate 25,137,092 of CM070662.1, read as the reverse complement.
TTAAATATAACCGCCTGTAATATCTACAGATCAAAGATGTTTTTTTAAAAAAATTGTATGTGGTATTACTAATCACCATTTTTGGTTTTTCATATCTTCCCTATTAACTGGAAGCAATACATGTATATTTCATGGTAACACAAACATATCTAGTCTTGCATACCTCATAATTTAAATGAGATGGAGACAAAATCAGATCCTATATCACGCTTGGGCTCCAAAGGGCATGAAGCAAATCACACACTGGATCTAGTGTGTGATTTGCTTCATGCCCTTTGGAGCCCAAGCGTGATATGAGATATGACTTTGTCTTTATCTTATTTAAATTGGATGTGCAAGACTACATATGCTAGTGTTACCATGAAATATATATGTTCTGCTTCCAGTGCATGGGAAAAGATATGAAAAGTTAAGATGGTGATTAGTAATGGTAACATGTAGATCCTTGATTGGTCAAAGTTTGTCCATGATAACCATCTGCAGGTTGGTGATATCCAAAGTCGAAAACATAATTTTACATAGCACACACCAAGTATATCTTATGGAATAAAGAATAAATTAATAAATTTATTCCTTATTCCATAAGATATACTTGGTGTTCACTATGTAACATTATTTTTTCCACTTCGGATATCACCAACTCGCAGGCGGTTGTCATACGGACTATGAAGCTAAAGTGGTAGAAAGCATTAATAAGTGGTATTCTTATCTTGGTGATGAAAGCACCCTTTGGGGTGAGGAACATGCTAGAGATTTTGTTGAAAAAGGAGTTCTATACGAACTTGGAGTTCTTGGTGCACTGTATATTAGAACCATCATGTGTGCCAGTAGTACTAATTTAACTAGAAGGTGGCCATCAGCTTCTTTACCAAATCCTCGAACATATGAGGGAGGACACTGTTGGCACATTGTTGGACATAGGAGGGAAGAGACACATCAGGGAGCCAAAATGATCAGAGACGCATCGGGGAGATGAAGCGCGAGAGATACATCATAGACAGTTTGTATTAATAGCCGTCTGTGGTAATACCACAGACGATTCTAATTAAAACCATCTATGATGTCTGCAATTATCACAGACAATTATTAACAAGAACTGTCTGTGATAATTGAGTATCATAGACGATTCTAGCCATCGCTTGTAATATAGGCACTCACGCTTGTAGAACCGTCTATGATAATTACAACACAATGAGACGTTCAGTATAATCTCTTTTGTAGTAGTGCCACAGCCGATTCAAATCGAGGCAGTGCTGGCTGTGGATTGCGAGGGTAGGACAATGGGCAGTTGCTACAGATGGAAGGGGAGGGTGGTGCCGGCAAGGGATGAGGAGGCGGTGTGGATGCGGATGGTGGCGGCAGGGACGGCAAGGCGACGTTGGCAAGGGAGGGAGAGACGCCGCAGATGCGGGCTCCGGTAGAGGACAAGAAGGTGGCGTTGGCAAGGGACGGGAAGCGGCCCGAATGCAGACACCATACTTTTTTATTTTTTAAATTTGAATTATATGTTTAAATATTTTGAATCTTTCGAAAAAAAATTCAAAAATTGTGAATTTCACATTTCTCGGAAGGGTCCGAAAATTTTCCAGCACCGAAATTGTTCTCCCTGGTCAAGAGACTTGTACATTTCTGCCAGTGTTTTTCACATAACCCTAACACACTATTATACTTTCCAGACCAGAGTTTGGGCTTCTCGCTGTAGCGAGAGACTGGCCAGTATGGTCACTATTGCTGTTCAGTACGTAACGTCCACATGTAGAAACTATTGCAATTAATGCAGCTCTTGGTGAATTCGTTTACGGTTAGAGTAGTGCACTATTTCTACGCGGCTTGCAGTGGATTCAAGACAGCTTGATAGCGGGTGCCATGCTGGCGAAGCATTCAGATATCAATTGAGTGGCATTAGCTTGTTCATTCTTCACGGAAAAAAGGAGGTACAAAAGTATGCTGTTTCTTTAGCCTGCAGGAAATTTCCAGTATGTAACATCTGGTGAATTGGTGACTGAGTGAGATTTCCTTTCAGAAGCTAGCTATAGGTAGTTGCGCCAAGTGAGGATGATGATGATTGTACGCTCTGAATTGCTTTTGATACAATCACAGGTGATTGGGATTTTGAATCTCATTCTCCCATTTTATTACCCGCTTAGCGATGAAATCATTTCAAAGTGCAAATATGTGCAATATAGCACATTTTTGCTATCTAGTGAGTCACTGTCTTAATTCGACAAGAGCAGATACTTCGATTACAGCTTTGGCTCATGCCCATTTGGTTCTAATCTTGTTGGTGTGCTTGAATTCATAGGTCAGAGCCAAGCTGCCATCCATCCTCCTGAGAACGAACCTCTCCACCAGCACGAAGCACCCAAACTTCTCCCATCCACCGAGCCCTTCACACCTCTCCACCCTCTCTATCCTCTCCACGTCGCCATTGCTGACCCACCCTCCCCTCTCCAGTTCCCACCTCATTCTCTCCCACAGCACCACGCTCAGCCCCAACTCTCCGGTCGCCGCCGAGCTCGCCGCCGGTCGGAACCACATCACCCCATCGACCAGCTGGGGGCCGCCTTCTTGCACCTCGTATTTGCCGTTGAGCAGCGCCTTTGATCGGCGTACCGTCGCGCTCACCGCGACCTCCGGCGTGCTCTCCCGGCCGTTAAGATTGTGGCGGCTGTAGATCTCCTCCCAGTTCTGTTCCAGCGTCATCTCGTAGAACATGCACCGCCGGACCTGGTCCTTGAGCCGCTGACCCCCTTCGCTGACGAACATGAACGGGCAGTACCACTTGGCGACGACCACAACGACGGGAGGTGCGCCGCTGCCGGCGCCGGCCGGGTCGAAGTCGGGCATACGGTAACGGAGCGTCGAGTCCATCCCCTCCGTGTTGATGAGCTCGTAGCTTGTCAAGCGCGAGGTGTGCACCTGCCAGCCCTTCCTCCTCAGGTACTCCGGCGGGATGCCGTCCGGCGCAACGGCCTTGGCCGTGAACCCCTTCCCGCGCGGCAGCTGCACCACCTCCACCTGCTGGTAGACGTCCCGGTGGTCGAATGGCCTCGGTGGCACGTCGTTCACGCAAGAGCAGAAGCAACATGTGGTCTTGTCCTGCTCCCTCGAGCACGTCGCTACCTTCCTGCAGGTCAGTGAGTCAAGTGTCGCACACATATCTTTGCCAAGATCATATCATCTGTACACTACCGAACACGCTGAAATCAACCAAAAAAGCAAATCGTGTGTACTAACCCGATGTGTTTGCCTTCTGCTCTGACGACGTAGTAGCGGTTGGAGGAGAGGGGCAGGTCCATGACCGGGACGAACACGACGTCGTCGCGGTCCATCTCGGTCTCCACGTCCATGCCTCCGTCCTCGCCGTAAGTCATCGTCGTCGTGCTGTACTTCACCTTGAGCTTCCGGTTCTGCGGGAAGGGGAGGCCGTGCACCTGCCTGTCCCTGCACAGGCCCCAGCAGCTCGTCGCACGCTCGATCGCCTCCTCGTCCTCCACGACCAGGATCCCGGAGCCAGGGCCCTCCGGCGGCGGCTCCGCCGCGACCTGGGGGTTGTCCAGGTACCGCGAGACCGGCCTGGTGACGTACATTCTGTGGACTCCCCTTCTGCTCCCTCAGCTGGATGATATCTTTACATGCCCACTCACGCCAAATTTTCACGACTTGAAGAGTATCTTTGTCGATCTCTTGTCGCCTTCTGCTCCCTCAGCTGGATGTATCTTTACAAGCCCACTCGCTGCCAAATTCTCACGACTTAACCAGCATCTTCGTAGATCTCTTGTCGCGCAGAATATCCAATAGACACAGAAGAGGTACCATAGATTTTTTTTTTCAACTCTTTGTCACAGACTAGGTAAAATGAATCAACCCTGGACCAAGTGAGGTCACTGACGAATCTAGAATGAAAAATGAGGATGGGGGTGAGCTAAAAATTATGTATTCTTCTACATAAGTTTTTCCTAGAATTGTTGGCCCTAAACCTCGAATGACTAAACTAATTTGTAAGAAACATAGTTTTGTATTTTTGTGTAATCAAATTCATAGTTTCATACATGAATAAAAACAAAGAAAAAAGAGAGATACAATAGAGGTACCTCGCTAATGGCAAATGAATCCCTAAAACATGTAAATATGGTTCCGGTAGGTAACAATCTGTACATCAAATAATTATGCAAAGATCGTTTCTCTATTATTACAAACCTATAAATTAATTGCTAATCAAGTATATACAACAATATAACACTATTTCTATTTTCTAATAAATTGCTAATCAAGTAATCAATTAATTGAGGAATGAGACAATGAGTTTGAGTTGTGAACTTACAAAATAGTTCGGCCGTACGGAGGAATCCGGGACAGTACTGTACTTGTCGAGTGACCGAGTCAATAGCAGCAGCTTCAGCACGCAAATCACACGATTCATTTCATCACTTAACCCCTCCCAGCGCCCGCAGCCGCAGCCCGCAGAGCGTCTGCCGACTCCGCCCTCGCTCGCCCCTCGCCGCCTCCAGTCTATAGCCTCCCGGCGACCTGGGCCTCCCCGCTTCCAGCCTCCCCAGCACCCCGGCGGCCGGCGCGACCCCGCCTCTGGTCTCCGTTCTCAGTCTGCGGCGCGCGGGCTTCAAATGGCGCGTCCCTGCGCCCCCGCCTCCCTGGCTCCACGCCTCAGCGCCTCCCCGCCTCAACTCCTCTGGCTCTGGCCTCCCCTCTCCAGATCTCGTTGTCGTCGGGCGTCAGCACTCGGCACCTCCCCGGCTCCCCGCCTCAAAATCTCGTTGTCGTCGGCTGCTTCCGCCTTGCTTATGCGGTTCTCGACTTCTTGTTTGCAGTTCGTAGCCACAGACTCACTGCTGGGAGCTAGTAGCGCCGGCGCCGGGGGAGCCAGGAGCCCAGGAAGGGGGGGGGGGTGTCGGTCAACCGGTGGAGGGTAGGCTTCAGCCTGATGAAGCTTACCCGGTGGATTTGCCACTGAGTGAGGTCCATGTTGGCTTGTCGCTCTCAGGCATCTAGCGTGTTAGAAGTATTCTTGTGTAGAAGATGTAACATCCCAAAAATTTGAAATTTGAAAATATGAAGTTCTTGAATTTCTTTTGCAAATGTGAATTATTTGAATTTGGAGTTATGGGATTTTCTCGAAAATTTTGATGAAGGTTCCAAAAGTTGGAGAAACAAACATGTTTAAATAATAGAACGATGAAATCTAAGGTAGGAATATGAAAAGATGGTCCACAAATTAAAAATTTCTGGAATTATAAATACGTATACACACTCAAAAGCATACCGCAAGACAAAAAAAAAAAAAAAAAAATGGGGGGGGGGGGGGAGAACCAGGCTGGCCACCAGCCCGGCCCAACTCCCTTCCCGCTTCTCCCCGCTTCGGGCGAACGACCCAACTCCCCGCTCGCCGTTTCTTTCTCGGCCAGCCCAGCGCGCCTCCCTGCCGCTGCCATGCAGGCCCCTCTTTCCTTCCGCTTTCTCCCCCTGCCACGCGGGCCCGCGCCCCGCCCGCATCCTCTCCTTCTCTTTCTCTGCCGCGCGGGACCGCTTCCCCCTCCTCTGGTTCGCTCGGTCAAAAGCCGCTCCCCCCGTGCACCCTCCTATGTGTGTTTCCCGAGTAGACGTTGTATTGTTGCAAGATTTTATTTGGCCCTGTGTACTGCCCTCTTGTCCTCGGGCGTCCTATTTCGCAGTCACAGGAAAAGCTTGCTTTTAAAATTTGTGTGGTTCTGTATCACCCCAGCTTTTGGGGTATTTTCCTTTAAAGTTAAATGGGTTAGAACACCTTATCTCCGCGATTTAATCCTCATCTCATGCTATTCCCTCTCACCTTTTCTGAAAACCCCATCGGATCCAAAGGAACGAGATAACATGTAACCCAAAACCAGTGCAATCAAGAAGATGTGAAGACTCTGTAACCTTCCAATATTTGAGGAGAACAACATCACTGTGAAGAAGACCACCCGCCAATCTCGTGACGACCAAGACAGCTAGAGTACAATGGATGAATAATGATAATCATCATTTATTTAAGGGGGGTAGCACTACGAGATATAATGTCGGCAAAATCAAAGAGCAAGTACCCTGAAGACGACGACCTCTCCAAAAGAATAAAGATCTCCTCCCTCCCTTTTTGCCTCCTTTAAGTGCAGGTCCTCTCCCTTCATTTACCCCTACGGCCTGGACCATTGCTACCCACCTATTAGTAAGGAAATTCTACAACCATATGTCCAATAGACGATGCAACTACTCCATTCCACGACGACATGAAGACAACAACGTCAAAGAGCAAGTATTTGGAAGTCTACGACTTATCCAGAAGAACAAGACTTCTCTCTTCCCTTTTGACTTCTCCACGTGTTGGCCCCTAATGTGCAGATCTTCATCTCGCTGAGGAGCTAAAGAACTATACGTCGAGCACACCCGGAAACCCATTGCTAGCCAATATAACCCACCTCCATTCTTTCTGCTCTATCGGAATCTCGGGGTCGAGATTCATTTAAGGGGGGTAGGTTTGTAACATCCCAAAAATTTGAAATTTGAAAATATGAAGTTCTTGAATTTCTTTTGCAAATGTGAATTATTTGAATTTGGAGTTATGGGATTTTCTCGAAAATTTTGATGAAGGTTCCAAAAGTTGGAGAAACAAACATGTTTAAATAATAGAACGATGAAATCTAAGGTAGGAATCTGAAAAGATGATCCACAAATTAAAAATTTCTGGAATTATAAATACGTATACACACTCAAAAGCATACCTCAAGACAAAAAAAAATAAAAAGAAAAAAAATGGGGGGGAGAGAGAACCAGGCTGGCCACCAGCCCGGCCCAACTCCCTTCCCGCTTCTCCCCGCTTCGGGCGAACGACCCAACTCCCCGCTCGCCGTTTCTTTCTCGGCCAGCCCAGCGTGCCTCCCTGCCGCTGCCATGCAGGCCCCTCTTTCCTTCCGCTTTCTCCCCCTGCCACGCGGGCCCGCGCCCCGCCCGCATCCTCTCCTTCTCTTTCTCTGCCGCGCGGGACCGCTTCCCCCTCCTCTGGTTCGCTCGGTCAAAAGCCGCTCCCCATGCGCCCGCGTCACCTCTCTGCCCGCGCTCAGCTTCCTTCCTCCACGCGGCATCCATGCGCTGCCGTCGCCCACGGTTTTCCCCGTGCCGCCCACCGTTTCCATGGTCTCTAGTGGCCATAAGTAGCTCCCCCCTGCACCGTCCTCTCCCCTCTCCTTTCTTCCCCACTTCGCCTCGCTCGCATGTGCTCCCACGCTGCCGCCACCATTTCCGGCCGCTCCGGTGAAGCTCCCTGCCGTCCACCCGCATCACGGCACGCCCTTCCCTTCTAGGAGCCTCCACTGCCGGCCAATTTGATTCTCCCAAGGCGAAGTCGCTGCACGGCCATTTCTTCCCATCGCCGGCCGAAGTCACCGCCGCCCATGCCATTTCTTCCTCAACCCACCTCGCGTCAATTCCATGCGGTGAGAGCATCTCCACGACGCCCTCAACCTTCCCCAAACGTCGCCCGGCCTCCTCGACGCCCGAGCTCCCTCCTCCACGGGAGCCTCCACGCCGCCGTCCCGGGCTCACGCCGCCAGCCTTCCTCGGCGCATCTCCCGCCCCGCAAACACATCGGTGAGCATCTCATCATCTCCTACATTCTCGGCCACGCTCTAATTCGCCTCTTCTTCCTCCCGTTCGCCGGTGCCCCGAGTCATCCTCGCCTCCGGCCGCTCGCGTCGACGCCGGCCCGCCTCGGTGCTCTCCGGTCCCCGCCGACTCTTCCATCGACTTCACCGTGGCACCGAGAACCCATTTTGGCCATCTCCGACCACCACCCGCTATCAACGCCGCCGCCCGACCGCAGCCCCGGGCTCCCCTGTCTCTGGACGCTACCGTCTCAGCTCAACGGCGTTCGCCTCCTCTGGTAAGACGCGAAACACCAAACAGCCGACTGGTTAGTGGCACGTGCTTTCACCTTGCCGACCCAGGGTCGACTCCTCTGTTCCGCAAGCACTTAGAGTTAGGTTTTTAATTTTTGTTGCCCTGTTGCAAGCCGAGAGCAGCTAGAAAAAAACACCCATAAAAATATGACATGAATATGTAAAAGGTACAAAAAATAATTAGGATAGAAGTGAGCTTCTCGAAATACTTAATCATAATGTGCCTTGAATATTTATTTTAAATCTTTATCACCTGGCTTGGTAGAAATCTTGTTTAGAGATATACTCTCATAAAACGACAAATTAGTAAATGAAGAGCTCCTAAACAATAAGTCAAACAACCGGGCATGTTAGTAAAAATTGTAGAGCTAGCGACCACATAGTTAAAACATAAATGTTACCCCTATGCCCTAGCAAAAATGAGAATCCTTTGTCGACTATAGTACTCAAATTAAATTAGAGAATAGCTTTAGGGATCTAGCAAAAATTAACTAGAATGTAAATGAGACTATTTAATATTTATAAAATTGGATTAGCACGTGTAGGCTTAATTATATGGTTGGGCAATCATCTAGAAGACTAATTCAAAGCAATGGTAAGGAAATATGGCTATGGTTAAATATCTAAACCTAATAAAGATTACACCTAATTATAATGAAAATATATATAGGCTCCAATATTTTTCAAGCCACCATTAAACAAATATCAGTGATATATCTTATTAAATAGCACTAATGAAATATTACCTTAATCTCTGCCTAGATAAACAAACCTAAATTAAATAAAGCTAAGCCCAATAGTAGCTAAAAGTATAAACGGAATAAAAATAGTGTCGTCAACTAAGTTGTGACACTAACCTTAGTACAATGTAATAGTAAGCATAAATGAATATGTAGCATGCTGAGACCCGTGCCAGTGGATCCTAATTCAACTTAAATTTAGTCTAGCTATGAATGAAGATACATAAAATATGATAATGGGATTATTAGAGATTTAAATTTTAATTAGTTACCATATATGAATAAATATTGAGCCCTTACTATTTATCTTAACCTAATTAATAGGTAAAGGCCTATACCAGAGGTTGTTCTAAAAACTTAATAAAGATATCCAAATGTTATAATACCTTCGGCTAAAAGATTTATAGAATAAGTACAGATCTCATCCATCAGTCCAGTTTGCCTTTACCATAACCTAAGTTACAAGGAATACATACCCAGCCAGACTCGCACTTCGATACATAGGTCTAACCTAACTCATGGAACTTCCTTGATAAATACAAAAAAATAATAAAAGAGGTGATCAATAGAAAGATCGAACCATTATATCCTTCTACCGACCCTGTCTCAAATCACCCGAGTCACCCATCAGCTCAAAGTAAAACTAAATTGAGTTATTTTGGATTTATTTGGATCTTTTGAGTTATTTGCTTTTATTTGGATTCAGTCGTTCGTAGCGTAATTAGAAATTGGAAGTCGTGAAGATTCAACGGATCAAGCGAGATCAAGCTCAAAGTGAAGATAGAGACCAAAAGATCAAGATAAAGCATTGTGTGAGCTCAAGACCGCGGTAAACCGCGCCAGGCGAGTCAATACTTTGATCATGTTGAACCTACATTTTCTGCAAATTATTTTGTTTTAAATTATCAAATTGCATGCTGTTATTTCATATGCAAATACATGTTTAATTTAAGATTTTAGTTATATGCCCATTGTTTGCTTGATTAATATTACACCTCCTTTGGAATACTTGAATATGTGAACCTTGTCGCCCTAGCAAAATTATAATGGTAACTTTTGAAAATAAGTCCCTAATTATATGCCATGCTTAGTACTGCATAAATACTGCAGGGCATTGAAATGTCCCAAACATCATTGTCATTTGAAATCATGAGAAATGGTTTGGGCGGTCATGGTGGGAATGGCGGTATATTTTGACATGGTTATTTTATGCTCCCAAAACTCTCAATTTGCTTTAATATCTGAGCGGATGGTTTGGGGGCTGGTATGTGGTGCGAAGGAAAGCACAAATTATGGAGTGTGGTAGAACCGCTCAGATACTACTAAGGACTGAATCTTGTCATGTCAACCCATGTAAATCAGTACAACCACAAGCTGGCAAAATGTAGGCAGGGTTAACTAATTTGTGTAGCTTCAAGGTGGTTACATGAAGGTATGACCACGAGCAAAGGAATGGATGCGTAATATTCCTCGCCTTTGCCCGTGATGGCTCACGAGGGACCCTTCCCGGCGTATGCGTAATATTACTACGGAAGGTTGACCTTAGCGGGCGTAACCACAGTGGACTATGCATTGTAAAGGCCCTGTGATAGTCTATTCAACCACATGGCTAAGGAATCATGTGGGGCAACGAGTAGATCTATCTCTTGTGGGTAAAGTGTGCAAACTCTGCAGAGTCAAAACTATTCGAATAGCCGTGCCCACGGTCAAGGGCGGATATGGGAACTTAACCAGATATAGCTCTGTTTCAAAAACAACTTTGTGGGTGGGAATGGAAAGGTGAAGGGCGAAGGATTGCCCTGGTTTGGAATTGTCCTGGGTGTCGTCCCAGTGGTAAGTTAAGCGGCTATAACGCTGAAGGAATTGCTATATGGTGCAGATGCCATGTAACGGTGGATGGAATCTGAATCGATATTAATAATGTATTTCCTGGTACATTATGATTTGTTCCACAATTGCTAAGTCATAGGGCTTTTTAATTAATTGTATTCAAAAGCACTCCTTGCAAAACAAAATAACCCGAGCCTCTCCTTTGTTAAGCCATGCATACTATTTATTTGCATTTTGTGTATTGGCTCGCGGAGCACGGGGTCGGAGTGCTCATGCTTGCTGTTGCGACAAAATTCAGATTCAGGAATCAAATCACCTCGCCTCAGCAACAAGATTGGACAAGCTGGCCGAGAAGATGAAGATGTCAAGGGCTAGGTCGCGAACCTCCAGTTGGCTGCCTGTGGGCATGTCCTGAAGGTCCCACTTGCGTGCTTCGTTCTTCCGCTGCTGCAATTTTATGATTTCGGCCTAATTGGCCCATGAGTAAGTCTACTAATATATTTACGCTTCCGCATGATATGTATTTTGATATTCATTTCTGTAACTGTGAGCACTATCTACTGATCCAGGGAATAGTGCAATGAAGTCACAGAGGATTCCGGATGTTAATATCTGGGGTCTTACAGCGATGGTATCAGAGCATATCGACTGCAGGTCGTGACCTAGTTAGCATGGTCGTTAGTTTCATAACCAGAATTATTTCTTTAAAATCTAATTCCAAAAATATAAGTTATATTGCTCATTCTCATCTATCTTAGATGATTCCCCCTCATCCATATGCTGCCCAAGCCATTTTACTTCCGAAGCTCTCTTACCCAAATTCAAAGTGATGAAAATACAGTACTTCTCTTGTAAACTCTCTATGAAAACGCACTTAAGGCCAATAGTCATGGTGCTTAACCTTGAAGCTTAATGTCAATGATTGTTTTATTTTGGAGAAAAACAATAGGGTGAACATTTGAAGAAAAAAAGAAACTTTGGTGGAGCCTAACGAAAAGGATTAGATTGACTAGATAGACGAATTAAGTTATTCTTGGAGAAAATAGGATATATGGAAATAATTGCGGGAGTACAACATTGATAAATAACATAATTCTTGGGAGATATTTACAATAGTGGAATAATGGAATATGATCGATTGCTAGATAAATTGATAGAGTTTTGAGAAATTGGAGAGATGACAACAATTATCAAAGTATAGGCTTGATTAATAACATTATTCCTGGAAGATGTTCATAATAATGAATTAATTTGGAGGTTGTCACTGAAGATTTAGGTGGTTACTAGAGGAGTAATTATGATTTTGAATACAATCTTGGATTATTAGGAAGTCCTGATACACATGACACTGGTGGATTTAAAAGTAATAATGATGGATAATCATTAGAATTCAGAATTGAGGAGTAGATAGACAATAAAGATTCAGGTTGATCGTTGGAGAAGCAAACTATGGATTTGGATCAATGACACCAGACTGGATTATTAGGAGGTCACGATACGAAAGTCATCAGTGGATCTAAATAAAGAAAGTTAGATCTTCATACGATTGGAAAGCTGATAAAATAGGCAATTGACGAACCTGAGATTGGATTTATAAAGATGTGGTGGAAATTCAGGCACATATCAGAATTTGGTAACTTCGATTCGATTAATAAAAGTTTAAATGGAAGAATTATATTGGTGGATCTAAAGTAAAGGCATTGGATTTTCATTGGATTGTAGAGTCAATAAGTTGACCAATAGTGGATCCGAGATTTTGATTATACAGTCATAGTGAAAATATGATAATTGAAGGTCAAAGATTTATGCGGGACTTAGATAAACATGACTAGATTAATGAAATGGTGGATTATACAATAGGACGAGTATGATTGGTGGATCAAATAAAATAAATAATTTCATTCGCTGTTTGGAGTCTTAGATGGCAGTAATGCCATGAACAATTAATGAAGAAAGATAGCCTAAGTGCAGTTTGCAAAAGTGGAAGTTAAATTATAAAGGCTATTGGATTCTAAGCCTTATGTACAAAAAAAAATCATATAGGAGTGAATTGATTCAGTGATGGATAGTTGAACGTTGGAAGAGATTAGGATACCAAAAAAAAATCTATTTAGCCACAAGGATCATTTATAAAGAAAGGTGAGTGCCAAAACCAATGAAACTACCCCAAATACTTTCCACTTCTTTCTATTAATTACAAAAGGAAAATTTTGATCCTTTTCTCATACCCCTACTCCGAATATTAAGGTTAGGAACGTCGAAGATGGTCATGAAGATAAGATGGTCTCGTTTTAGACGGACTGTGCATATGAACCCTGCACCCTCCTATGTGTGTTTCCCGAGTAGACGTTGTATTGTTGCAAGATTTTATTTGGCCCTGTGTACTGCCCTCTTGTCCTCGGGCGTCCTATTTCGCAGTCACAGGAAAAGCTTGCTTTTAAAATTTGTGTGGTTCTGTATCACCCCAGCTTTTGGGGTATTTTCCTTTAAAGCTAAATGGGTTAGAACACCTTATCTCCGCGATTTAATCCTCATCTCATGCTATTCGTCCTTTAAAGTTAAAGTTAAATAGGCTCCAGTCGTCCAATGGGAGGAGGGGCGACAGCAATAGCCCAACCGGGGCGACGAGCTCGATCGCCCCATTGGGCGACTTGATGTGCAGTCGCCCACCTATTGGCGACTGCACTCAGTCTCCCGTGAATTTTGTCAATTTTGTAGTTTTTAACTAGAAAATAATCTGCTGGAGCTGTAATAAAAGTTTATATTCATTATATGTTGTAGGTGTGTAACAAATTTTGGGAAATTTTTTTTAGGAACGATTGACCTTAGAACGATTGGTATATACGATGGTAAGTGTTATTTTGATGTTACTAAGAATTTGTGCACGGAGAAAACCGGTATGTTAATATTGTTAGATGACTTGCTATGTGAATCATTGAATGCGATAGACGAGATAATAAGTTTGTCTGAATTTAAATAAACTTCATAGTACAGTTGGGAGTAACATGCCATGTACTTTTTGATTACATGCATAACGTATAGCATCATGTGCGACTAACCCACCTAACTGCTCGATCCATTTGCGGTAGTCACATAGGGGTTCTAGAGACATTAAATACAGGGGAGAGGTTATTGGTGCGTGCTGTGAATGAGAAAAGGTAGGGGAAAACGGTGCACCTGGTCCTTACCGGCTGCCGATAGGTTGCTGTGTCTAGACGGCGGTCGGGGTAGTCACTGGAGTAGTTTGCGCAACCCCAGTAACACATACCTAGGTTGATGCTATTCTTAGACTTGAAGAGCTTGCACGTGTCCCTGCACCAACAAAGGGGGGTGTCTCCCCCTCGGGTGGGAGTTGCAGCGAACGCTCGGTGGGAACGTTCGGGATGGGGTTGTTGCTACCCTGGCCCCCTTCGTCTTCACGTCCATGTCCTCCCATACGGCCCCGTATGGCCGTCCTCCGCTGCAACAGGTGACGACGCCCAGACAACGTAAGTCGCTCAGGAGACCGTCGCACTCGCCGCTGAGCTGGTGTAGTGGGCTGCATCGCTGCCTGTGTGCGCTCCGGTGCACCAGTGAGGGCACTCCTGGAGAGAACCTCTGGGGTGTGCCCCGAGGTGCAGAGCCAGACGCCATCCCGGGCCAATCCGAAAAGTACTGGTCCGGATTGTCCAGGCCTAGGGAGATGCCATATCCCTGCTTGGGGTAGAAAAGACTGCAATAGTAATATAGTTAGTTTATTCCATAAAACATTGGGATAAAAGTGAGATCCGACGATGCGTACCCTCAGTTGGTGCCATCTTGCCTGGAGGAGGGACGTACGACACAGAGTACACCCCTTGCGTGGGGAAGCTGGGGATGTGCGGAGGACGCGTGAACAGCTGCCTTGGTGGTGTACGAGCAGGTCCCTAGGCAGAGCCCCCAGCCTGGTCCGGGTGAGGTGGTGTAGGACGTGCCCACATAGAAGCTCCGAAGTAGTGCCACGCTGGTCGGAGCGGCACCGGTGGACAAACCATCTGTGCACTGGGGTGGCTGTGGAGACCGCTGGTAGTCTCGTGCAGGACAGCAGGCCTACGATACATCTACACCCGGCCTCCATCCAACGCCAAACGCTCACGTTCTCCTCGTGGGTCAACTCTGCACCTGCAGCGAGCCTGTCCAGCATAGTGACGGACTCGCTCCACATCGAAGTACCGACGTCAGCCTGAAGGAAAAGATATGAAATGGTTAATCATCGAAATAACATTGCCATTAGGGAATCTTTAAAAATTACGTGTAACGTACCGCGAGGTGAGTCCCGCGCGAGGTGTGCGGGGTACGTGTCTGTCGGAGCGGCGACGTGTGTGGTGGGTGGGTCAACGACATGTATGCGCCCCTGGTATTAGCGCAGTTACTCCGCGTAGTCCCTGCTGTCGTAGAGGCGGTCCTCCTCACGCGGTCGTCGAGCGCACCCTCCCATTGCGTAGTCCATCCCTGCATCTTCGTCGTCCAGTCCGTGCCACATTTAACTCCCTTTCTGGAGTGCCTGTTTATAGGACCATTACGTAAGTACATGCAAACAGAGTAGTATACAGATTTATGAGAAGCGGTCACTCACGCGTGCGCGCTTTGCAGGAGTGGTGGTCCGATTGGTACAAGAAGTGCCTGACGTAGACCAAACTGCTGCATCACTCGCTGGGGCGTGTAGTCCTCTACGAAGATATCGTACACGAGCTTCCGGTGCATTAGCCAGAAAGCCTGGTCACGCCAGCATAGTGTGGATAGCCCATCAGAAGTACGGTCCTGCAGTGCCGTAGATGAGTACGGCTCCCAGCGCACGTCGTCGGCTGTGAGGCAGTCGAACTGCTCTACAAAGGGTAGATACGCCCGCGTGACTTGCACGTGCATGAACTATACCTGCAAGGAAGAACAGTTGTTACGTATGACCATCGTTAATAAGAAGGAAATAGCTGATTGTGTTAATACTTACCCGTCGACAACACTAAATAGAACCCATTGTTGGCCGGTCGATGTCTCCCCCGGGTTACATCTTTGCCCCGTACGGACTCATGTCATCTAGCAAAGGTCCAAGTGGTGCGAGACTTGGTAATCGTCTGCCTCTGAATCCATTCGATCCACCTGAATGTAAACAAGATGTTATTAGTACGTAATAGCGCAAATAAGAGCTTCGACGACACGACCGATTATAAAGAGCACGTACCCAGAACTGTGCAAGCCACCTCAGCGACGGCCCGTGCGTCTGGCTCACTGAGAAGATGTAGTAGTCATCCGCGGCACCCAGTGGAAGGACCCCCTCGAATCTGCCGAGCATGTCAGTGCGCCACTCGGCTGGGGCCTCCGGTAGGAAGCCAGCAGTTCCCGCGATCGGAAGGCCAAGCAGCAAGGACACATTCTGCAGGGTAGGCGCCATCTCCCCGAATGGGAGGTGGAAAGTGTGCGTCTCGGGCCGCCAACGGTCCACCAAAGCTGTCAGCAGGGAACAGTCGAATGGGAAGCGTCATGATCGCTCCACGACATCGTCCCCGCCTGCGGCCATGGCGGGTCCTTTCTCGTTCGTGGCCTGCACCATCCGGGCAAGAGGGAGTAGCCCGGCATCCCGCAACCTGCAAACAAAGTGAAGGTCAGCACGGAATGTACTTATGACAACACTAAAATGCTGGCAGAGTGCAAACCTGACTGTCCAACGGGGGTCGAGTCTCTACGCCACACGAGGTGTGCGTGTCCGGACCACTCCTAGCTCAACTGGCTCATTCGCACTCCCCGTAGGCGGCACACAATAGGAAGCGCAATGCAGGTGGTCCACATGCTCATCCAACAGGGGGTACCGCCAGTCCGAGTCACGACCATCACAAGCCATACCTGCAAAAAGAGTTCAAGTTAGCACTTATAAGGAACCAAAAAACATCGCATGTAAACTAACAGTAAATAGAACTTATAAGCAAATAAACAGAGCAATACTACGCTACCAGCACAACACCAACTACATTACAGAAAAGCGGGATGTAACATAGCAGTTGTACAAATGGTACATGAAATATACGATACATTTAGTACGACATTCCGCACGTCATAAGTGCGTACTAAACAAACACAGTTTACAATGTAAATTTATTTCTAGTCTCCAACAACTAGTAGTACATGCCATGCTGCTCTGCTACTGATCAGCACATGCATTGTATCATCTAGCTGTGTGCCCCTCCTGACCACATCGCCCACAACGTGCACTAGATGTTGCGGCTTGCGATTCATCCATATCATTTATAATACGTCGGCTTCGTCGCCGACCCTTCTCACCCTTTAGCATGTTAACATCTGAAATTCAGGTCCTCGCTGCAATGTCCAAGTGGCAAAGTTTCCAACAACCCTGAACCCCCGGAGCTCCCCACACCAAGCATGCAATACACTCTCCTTAAAGAAGTACTCCGATATGAAGTTCGAAGGATCCATGCCCACAGTCCCGTATACAACGAGGACATGAGAGCATGGCTTGTGTAACAGCATCAGCTTGTTGCACGTGCAATTAGGTTCGTTTGCATGATCTCCAAGGCATACCTCGTGGGTAACAAGGGAACGAGCCGTCCTAAATCCGGCTTTATCACGGAGTACCACGTCGAAATGATGCTCCCTGTAGCCCATGACCTGCACTGTGTGCAATTGACCCTTGTGTGCCTTCGTCTCCATGTATGCCATAATTTTCAACGAATACAGTGCTCGGGAATTGGCCGCATGAAGTACGACATTCGCGTGCCTCTCCTTGAAGTAGCTGATTGTGCTGTGAAGAACACCTTCCACGATGGCGATAAGGGGCTAAGAATGGAGGCCCCTGAGAACCCAACTGTATACCTCGGCAAAGTTTGTTGGAATAGTCCCACATTGGTTGTGGAAGGGAAAGGGACCTAACTTAAAAGTGGGGGAGTCCCTTATCTCATTGGCTAGCTTTTGAGGTGAGAAGGCCCTTACGATCCAACAATTGGTATCAGAGCCGGTTATCTCTTTTCAATAGATCTTAACCGGTCTCAAGAGCCATGGCGACGGACAAGTACTCGACCAAGCCGCCCGTTTTCGATGGCATCGATTACCCCTTCTGGAAGAGCCGAATGGAGACATACATCCAGGCCCAGGGGTACGCCATCTGGCGCAAGGTCAAGGTCCGATTTGAGGTTCCTGCCGATGAGAACATCAATGCCGGGAACATGGCTGATGTTGAGGCGAACGCTAAGGCAAGGAACATCATTATTCAGGGCCTGAGTCGTAGTGAGTTTGACCGCATCTCTCATCTTCCGTCCGCCTTCGATATCTGGGAGACCCTCGATGCATACCATGAGGGCACCACCCAGATTAAGACGGTGAGACAGGACTAGTTCAAGAGAGATTACAACAAGTTTGAAATGCTCGCTGACGAGTCCCTTGATGAGTGCTTTGCGCGTTTCCACAAGATTCTGAGCAATCTCCGAGCCGTCGGTCTCACATACTCCGACTCGGATAATGCTCGATAGATGCTCACTGCATTTGATCTGCGTGTTTGGGAGATGAAGGTAACTACCATCAAGGACACCACCGATTTATCGACTTTGACGCTTGACGCGCTGTACTCGTGCCTCAAGACGCACGAGATTGACATTGTCTCTCGTAAGTTGAAATCGCAATCGATGGCCTAGTCACCGATCCCACGACTTCGGTCATTCTGGCGATTAGCTTTGTGGTTTCTCCTTGCTGCTCTATGTGACGTAACTGATGATCAGTTAGAGCAGCTCGAGGATGAGCAACTGGCCCTCCTAGCTCGAAAGTTTTCCCATGCTTACAAGAGGAGGAGGGACGAAAGAGGAGGACCGTGATTTGCTTTGAGTGTGGTGGCCCCAACCACATTCGGACAAACGCCCCAAGCGGAGAAGGGCAAAGCGACTACGGTTCGGGCAAGAACGACTACACCGACAAGAACCGCACAAGAAGCTTCCAGTCCATGCCCACGGCAAGAAGAAGTTCCGCGACTTCGGGAAGGCCAAGAAGCTGTTCCACCGCGTCCTCACCGCGTTCGACGATCTCGACCTCAGTGAGGTGGAGGGATGGAGCGACGACGACGGGACGGGTGACCAAGACCCTAAGAGCGGCGACGACTTCTCCGGCATGTGTTTTATGGCCCTTGAGGGCGAACTGAGCGACAGCGAGCTGTACTCCTACTCGGACGAGGTATACCCCACATATGACCAGCTCAATCATGCTTTTCTTAAGCTATGTGGTTTTCATGCTAGAGCTAGGGCTAGGTGTACCGAGTTAGAGAAGGAAGTAGATAGACTTTCACGGGAGCTTACTTCACTTACATCTGCTCCCTCCCGTGATGAGTGTGATACATGCCCTGCTTTGTTGGGTGATATGGAGAAGTTAAGGACCTCGCATGATAGTTTGTCCTCCGAGCTTGATATTGTTAAGGTCAGTGGTGGACCTAGAAATAAAATGTAGCTAGGGCGGAGTCAGAAGCATGAAGCAAACAATATTACCCAAAAACAAAACAATCTATGATTAAACTACATTGCAACCGTACTAATAAGAGCATATGATACAAAATAGAAGCAACAACTACAATCGTATGTAATCATATGTAGATAATGGTAGGATTTTGAAAAATACCTCACAAATGAATCTTAATCCATAGTTATAGATGAATAGTAGAAGAAGTAACATGTCAATTATGAAAGATAGATGAATTAGTAGTATCACAATTCAGTCCGTAGTTGTAGCATAGTTTATTAAACTGGTAAAGTAATTACTGATGGATGGCTCGGGGTATGACAAAGCTACAATTTAATTAACATGCACATAGCAATAATGTATATTATGCTCGATCAGTGTTTTACAGTCTCACCAAACAATCAGTGTTTTACAATAGGATATTTCCCCTACCGTCTCTCAAATGGTTAATTAGTCAAAAATGGTAAAATATTTGCAGAATTCCCATTCTTGAACTGTTTGCATTCTGATAAGAATGAGCAGTGTCCTAGTAAAGATTAAGCTTGGAAGATTTGAGTAACATCTAACATCCAGCAATGACAATTGAAGCGCAAATACTAAAAAAGCACCCCCTAGAATATATTTGGAACTTAACCGTATGACGTATGCGATTTATCGAAATGCTCTCACCATCTGATGAAAGGCGGCCGGGGCCATCATCAAGCATAAAGGACACATCCGTCGTCCGCTCCGCCTTGCCGAGAAAACAAAGGAATAATTCTTGGCGAACATAGGAAAACTGAGGAAAAGCAGAAGGTGCAGACGTTAGCTGACCTTGAGACAAAAGGAAGCAGCCGACCGTCGCGCCGCCGCCGTGCTCCCTTGGCCGCCAAGCTCCGCCTCCCCTGGCCTGCTGGCCAGTAGCCGCCTCGGCACCTCACAGCCTTCGCTGCCGAGTTGCACTCGCCTGTTGGGTTGCACTCGAACCACAGGGCTGCACTCGCCTGTCGGGCTGCTGCCTGAGGATGGGCTAGACGAACCATGAGCGAAGTAGTGGATGACCGAAACGTTGTATGTTGCTTTGCATGGCTGCGTGCGTTGCGTCCGTTTGTTCTACTGCCTATCGGCTCGCCGTTGCATTGCGCCTGTTCTGTCCGCAGGGGGGAGGGGGGCCGGCCGGTGACGGAGCTCGGGCGGCCGCCTGGGCTCGCCCGAAGGGTAGATCCGCCCCTGGTTAAGGTGGAGAATCTTAGTCTCTTGGCTGAACTAGAAATGAGTAGGATTGCTTCTACTTCATCTACTCCTGTTGAGACTATTGCTTGCACCTCATGTGAGGATAAGGACAATGCTTTTAGAGGTCTTTACACCATACTGTTAGATCTGCCTGAGTCTTGTGAAAACTGCAATAACTTAAAGATGAACCTAAAACGGGCAGATCATAAAATATTTGAGTTGTATTCTTGGTTGCTTGAGCCAGCTGCTTCATGTTCAAATTGTCCTAAATTAACTGCTGAACTTGAATCTGTTTCCAAGCAGTTTCAAGAAATGATTGATCATAATAAGAAACTGGCTAATTATGCTTCTAAGGACCCTGTTAACTCACCATGCAAAAATTGTGAAAAACTAAAAATTGACTTGATTGCATTAGATGAGAAATGTGTGAAGCTAACTCAGGACCTACTAGAGAAGCAACCATCAGATTGTAATGTGATTGCTGGTGTGGGGGAGAAGCCCAAGGGTAAGGTTGAGACGCTTAGCGACGTGAACCAAACTGCTAGCAGTAGGACTGTCCCTTCCGAGTCGGCTGTGCGTGCACAAGCCAATCTTACCTCTGCTGTTGGTTCTTCATCTGCTCCCTTACCCTCTGCTGTCCCCTCTTCTCCCTACTCTTCTTGCACCTCTCTCTTTCGGGAGTGTCAGTATCTTATGAGCACTCTCGAGAGGTTTGTAGGAGGCAAGAAGAAGCTCAATTTTATTCTAGACCAATATAAAATCTGCAGATTTAATCAGGGTCTAGGATATGATTTCTATGAGGACATGAGGAAGCATCCACCTGCTATTCTTAGACCCATAGTAGGAGGTGCGATCGAGGTTGAGCCCAGGTCTGATGAGGTCAAATTCAAATCAGCGGGCTTTGTCCAAGGGATCTCGGCGATGGTGAGTCCACCGCTCGCCGGCTTCTCAGAAGCCGAAGCCCTCGCGTGCTACTTCCACCTCTTCGAAGGTGAAGTACCACTGCACCTTCTGTCAGAAGGATGGACACACGGTCGATCGATGCTTCAGGCGCGCCAGGATTGCGCGTAGAGACCGTGCTGAGGCACTTAGGCGTATTCAGGTCTGATGGGTTTGAGCAGCATCGAGGACTTGGTTTTTCTGAGTCTTCTATTTTTCGTCCTCATGCTGCTCCTGGTTATGATTTCCG
Organism: Dendrocalamus sinicus; assembly: GCA_036346575.1. NCBI lineage: Eukaryota > Viridiplantae > Streptophyta > Magnoliopsida > Poales > Poaceae > Dendrocalamus > Dendrocalamus sinicus. The sequence continues at coordinate 25,115,730 of CM070662.1, read as the reverse complement.
CCGTCCTGAGGGTACATCTCGTTTCCCCCGTCGAGACAGTTACCCGCGGCGTGTTCACTTATTCTTTGGTGCTCGACTCACTTGCGTAGCGATCGGACCTGCAGCGGCCAGTCTGCTCACAGACCTTCTGCCTCTTTGAGTCACAGAGAGCGTAGGGTAGATAGAGGTCAGTCGTGGTTGACTACTTCATCTGCTCCACGTGTTACTTAGTATTGGGTGCCAAAATCACTTTTGATTTATCCCAGTACTGAGACTTTACTCTCTCGTTGACTCAGGTTCGTCGGGCAGGGAAGGGAGAGGTTTGGCTTGTAGACTCCGGTTGTTCTCGTCATATGACCGGAGACTCAGGTTGGTTCTCTTCCCTAGCCCGCGCTCCAGGTGATGAGACAATCACCTTCGGAGACGCCTCGTCTGGGCGCGTCATCGCCAAAGGTACAGTGCGTGTAAATGATTCATTTCTTTTGAGAGATGTTTCCTTGGTTAGTAAGCTGCGTTATAATTTGCTTTCGGTTTCTCAGCTTACCGATGATGGTTATGAGGTGAGCTTCAAGAAAAATGCTTGCAAAATTCTTGATTCTTCGGGTAGTCTTGTTTGCGGGATTTCACGTTTTGGGACGATCTTTCGTACTGATTTTTCTGAGTCTTCTGGTGATCCTCTCCGGTGTTTGGTTGCTTCGGAGTCCCACGATCTGACTTTCTGGCATAGGAGACTAGGTCATGAGACAGGTGTAGAGCACCAGTTCTCTTCTCCTCACGTCCCACAGCAGAATGTCGTCGTGGAGAGGAAGAACCGTACCTTGGTTGAGATGGCCAGGACGATGCTTGATGAGTACTCTACACCGAGAAAGTTTTGGGCTGAGGCTATTGCGACCGCGTGCCATGTTTCCAATCGAGTTTTTCTTCGGGCACACTTGCATCGCACTTCTTATGAGCTGACATATGGGCGAAAGCCCAGCGTCTCTCATTTTCGTGTGTTTGGTTGCAAGTGCTTTATTTTGAAGTCCGGGAACCTAGACAAGTTCGAGTCACGCTCCTGTGATGGTATCTTTCTAGGTTACTCGACTTCTTCGCGGGCTTATCGGGTTTGGGACTACGAGTCTAGTAAGTTAGTAGAGACCTGTGAGGTGATCTTCCATGAGGCCAGTCCGGGGACTAGGCCCGATATCTCAGGTTCTTTAGAGCAGTCTGAGCCCATCTTTGTGGATGATGAGGACGATGGAGATGAGGGTTGTCTACCCGATCCAGTCACTCATCCTCCACCCCCTGAGGTGCCTTCTTCCACCGCACCTCGGGGAGATCAGCCCATGCCTTCAGCTTCTTCTGGAGCTAGTGGCTCTGTTCCTACCTCGTCAGCTCACGAGGTAGAGGCCACTTCTTCATCTCATCCTGGACCTCCTAGACACATTCAAAAAGACCATCCTTCTGAGCAGATTATTGGAGACCTATTTGAGCGAGTCACTCGTTCAAAATCTGGTATGTTTCAATTCTGTCTCCATTCTGCCTTTGTTGCCTCTTTTGAGCCCAAAGACGTTTGTCATGCTCTCTCTGACGAGTCTTGGGTCAATGCCATGCATGAGGAGTTAGAGAACTTCGAGAGAAACAAGGTCTGGTCGCTTGTTGAGCCCCCACGAGGTCACAATGTCGTTGGGACTAAGTGGGTGTTCAAGAACAAGCAGAGCGAGGATGGAGTGGTTATTCAAAACAAGGCTAGACTGGTAGCTCAGGGGTTCTCCCAGGTTGAGGGTCTAGATTTGGAGGAGACCTTTGCCCCTGTAGCTAGACGTGAGGCCATTAGAATCCTGCTTGCCTTTGCAGCTTCTAAGGGTTTCAAGCTTTACCAGATGGACGTTAAGAGTGCCTTCCTTAATGGTTTCATTGAGAAAGAAGTCTATGTCAGACAGCCTCCTGGTTTCGAGAACCCAAGATACCCTAACCATGTCTTCAAGCTTTCTAAAGCTCTGTATGGACTTAAGCAGGCCCCTAGAGCTTGGTATGAGAGACTTAAGTCCTACCTGTTGAGTCATGGTTTTGAGATGGGTAAAGCAGACAAGACCTTGTTCATCCGCCGGCATGGCACTGATCTTCTGCTTGTCCAGATTTATGTGGATGACATCATCTTTGGCGGCTCCTCGCATGCTCTCGTTTCCCAGTTTTCTGATGTCATGAGCTTGGAATTTGAGATGAGTATGATGGGCGAGTTGAGCTTCTTCCTTGGCTTCCAAATTAAGCAGACTCGGGAGGGTACTTTCTTGCATCAGGGCAAGTACACTCGAGACCTCCTAAAGCGCTTCGATATGAGTGATGGTAAGCCGGTGTCCACTCCGATGGCTACATCAGCTTCACTCGACCCAGATGAGGACGGCGAGCCAGTTGATCAGAAGGACTATCGTAGTATGATCGGCTCCCTCTTGTACCTCACTGCCTCGAGACCGGACATACACTTCGCTGTGTGTCTTTGTGCCCGGTTTTAGGCTTCTCCTCACGTATCTCACCACCAGGCGGTGAAACGCATTCTTCAGTACCTTTGAGCTACCATTGACTATGGTATCTGGTACTCTTCCTCTTCCTCTTCCTGTCTTTCCTTGAGAGCCTACTCGGATACAGACTTTGCTGGCTATAGGATAGATAGGAAGAGCACTTCGGGCACCTGCCAGTTCATTGGCACTTCTTTCGTTTCATGGTCTTCGAGGAAGCAGTTCGGTGTTGCACAGTCCACCGCAGAGGCCGAGTACGTTGCTGCAACCAGTTGCTGTAGCCAGGTGCTTTGGATGGCCTCGACTCTGCGGGACTTTGGGTTAGTCATAGATAGTGTTCCACTCTTTTGTGATAACACTTCTGCGATTAATATTGCTAAGAACCCAGTGCAGCATTCTCGGACCAAGCATATTGACATTCGCTATCACTTCCTTCGAGACCATGTAGAGAAGGGTGACATCGTGCTCCAGTTTGTGGAGAGTGACCACTAGTTGGCTGATATCTTCACCAAGCCTTTGGATAGCTCTAGGTTTTCAGCTCTGCGGGGAGAGCTTGGGGTGGTTTGTCCTTATGGACTGTTGTGAGGGGGAGTTTGTGCTTTACTGCTCTACTATATTGATTATGCTCTTATTCCTTTCTGTTGCATTGCATTCAGGGTGCATTGGGTTAGTCCTTCTAGCATAGGTTAGAGTGTCTCTCTAGTCTAGTTGCTTAGATGTTTTCCTCTCATCTTGTGACCTAGGGTCATGCTCTATTAGCCGCTTCTCTTCTCTCACTAGGTTGAGCCCACTCACTGCTTTTAGGTTCTAGCAAGGGTCGGGCCACCCTTTGGTAAACAGGGTACGTGTTTGCTCCCTAGTAAGGTAGATTACCGGACTAATAGTCCTAGAGTCATATGGGGTAGATGAGAATCAGTCTGAGCCATAGTATTCTCTTTGTCTTATCTATGCTTTAAGGACTGTCCCTTTGGATTTTCTTGTCAGCTTCTCTTGCTTATTGCTTTGGTTCAGGGGGAGTTCATTGGGAGCTTCTGGAGCTTAATATTGACATAACTCAACTTGAACTAAAAGTTGCATCTCATGTTGAGGGGGAGCTGGATTTTCTTGCATTTTCAGCATTCTGCATTGTAATATAACTGCTTTGAGCTTTGATTATTATCCTGTTATGATGTGCTTACAATGCTTTACGTCTTGCCATGACTTGTGCTTATTTGCTAGCTTTATCATGACTTCATATGTGTAGACTAGCTTTTGCCATGATAAGTTCATTAAAATTGCTCAATTTGAATTAAAACTTGTCATGCTAGTTCTCGAGATTAGTCTTTCTTTAGCTATCCGTTTATGATTCATGCCATGTCAAATAGGCTAAGTTGAGCATTGAATCTCTATTGAGCGTTAGATTGAGCTATTTTAGTACAACATGTTTAAAAAAACAAAAAGATCTCTTTTGTGCGAAAAAACTGATCTCACCAATTCTTTCTCATGAGACGGCTTGCCATTGCACTAGGTATGAACTCAGGGGGAGTTTTGGATGACCCAGACTATCTTCTTAAGCTTCTTGCTTGGAGTAGTCGCATAAGGCTTGAGATCTAGCACATGACTAAACAAAAATCTGGTTGGTAACGACCATGCATTTCAAAAGAAAATATGTCATTTGTGCTCCATTTGCTTAAGCTACAAAAAGAACCAAGTACTTGAACTAGTGTTTCATTCTTGAGCATATAGCACTCTAGTTGGACTCAATATTAGCTTCTTGGTTCCGCTTAGCTTATTGACATGGCCTGCATCATCCTTGGATATCTCTAACTAGACTTTGCTTATTGATGACTTGACATGCTCACAAAATGCATTACATTTCAGATCGTCATCTATGTGTTCTAGCTGGCCTATATATATCTTGTCATGATCTAGATATCCTTTTATTGAGTTATGGCCTGGTGTATTCCATTATGGTCATTTTGGATAATTCTCATGGCTCTAAATGCTTAGAATAATCAAACTTCAGCCATTTTCATCCATTGTCATGTCATATTCTCTTCCTTGCATCCTTAATGTGTTTATTGCCAAAAGGGGGGAGAATAGTGGTAGAAAAAGCTTTTGGGGAGCATTTTATAGTTATGGAGAATAATTTGCTCTTTCTTTGTTGCTCTAGTGCTCCTTCTGTCGACATGGTCATTAGCTTCGTTTTTCTTCTTTGGACCATGTTGGACTCTTCAAACTCAAACTCAACTTTGCTTTTTCTGGGTTTGTCAATATACTCATCAAGGGGGAGATTGATGGACCATATGGAGGTGACCACATGTGAGTGATGAGTAATTGACATTGGTTTAGGTAAGTCGAGTTTGGTTTGGGTGGTTCGGACCTTGACGTTGCGTGGTGCAATCGGGTTCGGTCGGACTTGGTCAAACCTAGTCAAAGTGGTTAGAATGCAGATTATGTCGAGTTGACAGGTTTTGGCTGTGTCTTGCATAATGAGGTTCGTTTATGCTATTTACGCTTTCATGTATCGAGCGGTGCTATTTGACGTGTTTCTTGTCTGTGTGGCTACAGGACGTCGAGGCGGAGTCGTGGCGAGACACGAGGTGACCGGAATAGGCGCAGGTGGCGTTGAGGTCAGAACGGTCGGGATGTGTCGAAGACGGTTGAGACTCGAGGTGGTTGCGAGGCTTGGACAACAAGGAGCGCGGAAGCTTCCCGGAAGGTGCAGGAGGGGCGAATCGGGAATTTCGTAAGGCTGCACAAGCGGGAGCGGGCTCCGTTGGAGTTAGCGGGCGTAACGGGGTGAAGACCCGTTAGCTGAGGGCTATATAAAGGAGGGAATGGTTGCATGTCCCCTCATGGATTCTAGGGTTTGAGAGGTTGGTAGGGAGTTGCTTTAGTCAAAATGAGCTTTGGAGAGTTTGTTTTGGCTTTAAGGCTTTAGTTGGTGAGAGTGGGTGAAGAGAGCAGGAGGTGTCTCCTGTAGTGCTCTGTCCCCTTCGTTGCTTCTCAGTGTGTCTCCTTCAAGAATGTAGAGAGTGGATGAGTTCTTGGCTTGAGAGAGGGAGATGAGGGATTGAGAGTCTTGTAACCAATCATTGTGTTCTAATGTCCAGTGGTATCGGGACTCATATGTATTCCTTGCTCTGATGGAATGAAAATCTGAAGTTTTATTCCCGTGCTCTCTGTTTTCCTTCGATGCTCATTTGGATGAATTCTTAACTTTTTGATTTTCGAGTTCTTTCTTGCTGGGAAGGCCCAAAATGGGTTGCTCTAGGTTGGGATGATGCCTCAAGATCATTTGATCAAGTTTCCCAAGAGCAAACTTCACTTAATCTCTTATTGGCCTTTTTGGATTTTCTTGTTCTTCATTTTACCTTCTAGGGTTTAGATAGTTTTCATGATTCCCTTTGCAAGATGGCTTGAAATTTGGCATGTAGAGTCCAGAGGCTATTAATTAGCTATCCTCAAAATTTCATGGCCAAAGGATCAAAGGTCGGGAAGTAATTTGGATTTTTGTGTTGCCTCTGTAAGCTTTTCCTCTCTGCTGTTTATTTCTAGGGTTTTAGTGATTTTCGTGTTTCTCTTCTCAAGATGGCATGAAACTTGGCACATGTTGTCCAGATGCTATTGCTAATCTATTCTTAAAGTTTCATGACCAGAGGACCTAAGTTGAGATGGGAATTTAGGTTTTAGTGTTGGTCCCTGTATTTCTTCAGTGTTTGGGAAAAATTTCGATTTCTTGAAATTTGTTTGATCCCTCTTGCTATTTGAGGCCCCTGAGTTATTTAGAATAGGTATGTTCACTTTTGGCTAAGTAAAATTAACTGCTCTCCATCCTTTGGCTGAAATCTGAAATTTGAGGCTTTCTGCGCAAAATTTGTCAGTCGGCTGGACTGAATTTTTTTTTTGGGGGGGGGGTCCGGTCTGACCGGAAAGCATTTGGCGGTCTGACCGCTCGGAGAACTGCGGTCTGACCGGCACTACCCAACCGGTCTGACCGGCGGCAATACGGCGGTCTGACTGCCCTGTCCACTGCGGTCAGACCGGCCTGGGGATTTTGAGACCATTTCATCATGGTCCTTTCTGCAAATGGGCTTATTTGATTCCTTTGTGGAAGTCTTCATATGTTTGTCTTTCAACCCTCCAGTGAGCATCTCTTCACCTTCATAGCTTAGTATAGCCATTGAAGATAAAATTTGAGTACGGGTTCTTGTGAGTACTTGTTTTCTTCTCTGAGTTCTTGATTTCCAGTATGCTCCTTGATTTCTTACCTTAGCTTCAAGTAGCTGTCAAAGGAGATTTTCCAAGTGGTTTTTGGGGGCAAGTTTTAATTAGTCGACATTCACCCCCCCTCTGTCGCCATTTCGGTCCAACACAAGGCTCTCTGTAACACCGCATATCCTGGTGGACATGTGGACAGCTTGTCATGTACAGCGATATACGTGCCCGGGTTCCTGTCCTGCAACACCTTAAGCATATGAGGAAGATTGTCGTATGCCGCCTTGAAAGACTTGAAATATTTTTCCAACGCCTTCTACTTGGCACGTCACGCCTTTGTGTAGCTAATCTTGTACTTGAATTTCTTCTCGATAGCTACCACGATATGCGTGGCCTCCATGTCTTCCAACGCCTTCTACTTGGCACGTCACGCCTTCGTGTAGCTAATCTTGTACTTGAATTTCTTCTCGATAGCTACCACGATATGCGTGGCCTCCATGTCTTTCTTCTCAACTATCTGTTCATACATCAAATTGGCTATAAATGCGGACATTAGGTTATGATGCCTTGCCAAAACACTGTTGAGAATGCAAGAGTGCGGCTTCACCTTCGACACATCTCATACTTGGGTCTATGTGCGTGCACCCTCCAAGGACAACCAGCCTGCTCGCACTTCATGGTGTATTGCTCCTGGCTTGATTTCACGACCCGAAAAGTCCGCTATATTGAAAGGGCCCACAACTTGATGGCATTCTGCATCGCCTCGGCTTCATCACGAGCAACTTGATCATCTTCGTCAACATGCAGCCCGCCCGAGCTGCTAGCCCCTCCCGGAGCAAGGCCGCACGTATGACCTTGCACAGCTTCTAATGAGCACGGTTGCACAAGCAGGACACACTCGTATCCACGGCGCCGGCACTCTTGCACAAAGCCCTTCCATGCAGCAGTGCGTAGCAATGTCCTCAACTCCCATCTGATGTCTATGGGAGACCGGCTCCTAAGCCCTTGCACGACGACGCTGCACACCTCGAGGTCCAACAAAAAACTTCGAGTCAGTAAATGCATCACATCTAAGATTTGAGCATTCTCGCCATCCGGATGTACTAGAGTGGCTTGTGAAAAACCGCTCAAATCCACACCATTCGGACTTTCACGAACGGTTCCAGCACCGTAATGCACTCTCAATGTAGTGGCTATTGGCATTGCTGATTTCGACCTGCATATATGTTTTAATTTAGTGACATGTCAAATCGCATCGCACAATACCAAATGACCGACATACTGCAATTCACATTTCGTTGATCGTTTGCATGTCATAACCCACTACAATAACCTCGTACTACTAACTTCCTATCGGTTTTTCAAACATTTTTCCAAAGTTTATGCATACGAATTAATTACATTCTAACATAAATACTTACTTAATTTTTTAATAAGTATAGATTTTTACGGACGATTAATTTTTTAATAGGTATCTACACCTACTATTGATTCTTCCTCTCCTCTCCGTTTCTACACCTACTAAATTTTTGACAACTACATTAACTAAATTTTCTATACTAAAAATTGTACTACATTTTCCATACTAAAAATTTTCTATACTAAATTTTCTACATTTACAATTTTTACTAACACTAACAATAAATACAAATAAATTGCAAATACAATATAGCAAAAAAAAACCTAGATCTGGTTCTTCCTCTTCTCTCCTCCCCCTCCTCCTTCCTCCTGCTCCTCTTCTTCCCCTCCTCTCTCTCCTCTTCTCTTCTCCCCCTCCTTCCTCTCCTCTTTTCTTCTCCTCCTCCTTCCTCTTCTCTTCTCCTCTCTTTTCTTGTCCTCTTGGCCAAAATGCGTGTGCGGGGCGGCGGCCGAGCGCTATTTTTATCCCCCCTGTCACTCGCCTGTTGGGCGACTGAAGCTCCAATCGTCCAACCGTTTGGCGACTGCTGCTCCAGTCGCTCAAGAGGTAGGCGACTGCAATAATCGCCCAACGGTTACTATATTGGCCGTGTGTCGCTCCCCCATTGGGTGACTGGCTCTAGTCACCCTCCCATTGGGCGACTGGAGCCTATTTGTGTAAAAAATATTGCTGCGGGTATATTTCTGTAATTTCGAATAAAAATTGAATATTCATACAAAAAGTTCAAAAATATACGCGTGCTCTCTTTGGTGACTTGGTTTGTTCGGTGTTTATCTCCTTGCAGACAGAGGTGTGGCATGTGCAGCACATGATGTGCTTCCATCATGTGAACACAGCAAGGAGGTAGTGTTGCTGCTTTGTACGTTGTCCATCACGTTAGAGCAGGGAAGTCTTAGGTGTTGTTATCTTCACGTCCGTGAGCAAGGACCAGCAGGGTCCCACAGAGAAAAGGGACGCGTCTCTGGTTGTGGTGACCCCGGGTGGGTTTAACATCCCTAGCTACCGTATGTATTCTGTATTAATCCTATAATTAATAATTAGTACATACATTTATAACATTGAGATCACATTTATACATATCGTAAATAAATTTACAATAAGAGAGGCGAATACATAAGCGATACAAGATTAAATTTACAACATATGGCCAACTAACCAAACAAACATTATATTTAAGAGTAAATTGCAGCGAAAAATAAGTAAATAAACAAAAGAGTCCAGCAGTGTGCCAACATAGCCCACAGCCAACTGACTGGAGATTAGACCCTAAAAAGACCCATCGTCATATTTTCCGGTGTCGGGGCAAAGTACACATCGTCGGGCACATATCCTTCTTCATTCTCCGATTGACAATATTTTAAGTAAGGTTGAGCACATTGTGTATTCAGCAAAACTTATAGTGTATTGCAAGATTATACATATATGCAAGGCTATCAAAGGATGAAACTCTATGCTAAGTTATTTTCAGCATGAAATAAATTTTATTTGAAATATTGATAAGTAATAATTTACAACAAAATTATAAAGAGTATTTGACATGTAATGAAATAACATTTATATAACTTCCATAACAGTAGATCAAATCCATTCGTAGTCTTCCTCGACTGTGAACATCGCACAAATCCCATCCATGGGCACGACAAACGATTAGACGTACATGTCATCCTGTTATGTTCAGTGAAACAGTTTTGAAAAGGAAAACTATACCTATTATGGCTGCATCCAAGCATGCTCATAACCACGAGCATGGCCATTTAAATAGTTTTTAACATTCTGCAGAGATTGTACAATTTTTTCACATGAGATAATCAATTATACTGTTGGCAACTTCACGCTTCCATTGGCGTGTGACGAAAGTTGATTATCATATAGCTTTTAGGTCACCTAGTTTTCGACCACTACGGTACTCTTTTTGACTTCGACCACTACGATACTCTTTTTGACTTCAATCGGTTCTCTTTTTTATTTTGACCATTAAGGTACTATTTTTGACTTTGACTACTTTAGCTCTCTTTTTGACTTTGACTACTTTACCTCTCTTTTCGACTTCGACTACTCTAGTTCTCTTTTGGACTTTGACTGCTACGGTACTCTTTTTCACTCAACCACTTCAGTACTCCTATCTCCTGAGAGAGCCATGGCTCGTCGCTGACGAGGGACCCCTCAACAAACAAGGCGTGAGCCAAAATGGAGTCGGGACCTTGGCCCGCATGCCTAAGCAAAGTATCAAGGCCTGACTTGGAGCATAGGGCAATCGACAGTGAGGTCATGCGGCGAGGCTATAAGCTACTAGAGCTCAATTCAGTGCTAGGGGAGCTTCTATGGAGGAGGAGGAACTCACCAAAGATGATGACGACACTTGAGGAGGAGCGGAGGAGGGTGGCATCGGAGACCCTATCAGTGGCGAAGAGGTCCACGTCAACAGTGAATTCCAGCAATAGTGAAGCTACAAAAGGGTGTGCATGAGCTTGCTTGCATGCATGCGAAGGTATGGATGAATGGAATCGAGATACGATTCACCGAAGAGAGAGGAAGGCTTACAGCAGCGTCCTAGTCAGAGATAAAGAAGAAAACCTAGCTAGAGTGGTTTACTGCATGAATGGTCAATCAAATGAGTAGGCTGCTTAAGGGAGCGGTAAGGCGTGTTGTGACGGAGTTGGGGAGGAGAGGAGCTCACCAGAGTTGCTAGAACATGGTGACATGCTCACCAGCATCATGTACATCTTTGATTTCTTTGTGCCTCATTGAGCAAAGTGCTCAAGAAACACGCGCAAGAGACCCAGGGGTGAGCTGAAGTGCAAAGACGCGGATAGGGGGGCTTTGTAGGTACAGAATGGCTGAGGACAAAGCGCTAGTTCTCATGAGTGCAATCAAACAGTGTGGCTCAATTACTTGCCGTGGAACGCGAGGCGCGAAAGAAGACAAGGGGGAAGAGATGTGTCACATTAAGGCGACGGGTAGGCAGGGATTGGTAGCAGTAGAGAGGAATTATGGGTACGGTCACCAGAAACTAGGGTAGCTCGACCATGGCAGAGCTGGCGCGGGCACGTGAGGTGAAAGATGGTCTCTACGATTGGGCCCCACACGACAGTGAGAGGGAGTGAGGTGAGGTGAGCTGAGAGGTTTGGGCAATTGTTAAGCATATCAGATGAGCTCGAAATGTTATGAATTTTTTTGTGAATGCTCCTGATATAGAGCGAATTATTGTACAAGTTTTTCAAAATTTTATCTTCTCTTGATTTTTCTGAAAAAATCTTAGAAGGCTTATGTTTGAATCTAAATACACTTATTTGATTTAAATAATTTTAGATCTTGCTTTAATATTTATTTTAGTGCCAAGATTATACTGGTGCGCTTTTAGGATGGTTTCCACCATAATTTCTCTTATGCCACTTTTAACTATCTTTTCTAACGTTTGATTTGGATTCAATTTGATTTATATTTTATGCACTTTTGACTTTTGAAAATCAAATTTCCAAAGAAACTCCAATAAAGAGCCAAGGAAACAAAAATGCATTAAAAATTTTATTTTTTTTCTCATTTTTGCATGCCCTAGAATTTGGGATGTTACAGATCTACCCCTTTAAATACAATCTTATCGTCGAGATTCAGACGGAGAGAATAGAAAGGAGGTGGAGTTAACTGGCTAGCAGTAGGTTCTAGGGATTTATTGAACATCACGTCCTTTCCTTGGAGCAGTCGAGAAAGTGGAAATTTGCACAAAAGTGGGTTAACACTTGGAGAAGGAAGAAGATAGAAAGCAACCTTATTCTTCTAGGTAGGTCCTACTTGTCTTCACTTTTATCGTAGGATGCTTGTTCTTCTAGTTGTTCATCACTGTTGTCTTTTCTAGCCCTGGGCATGACGAGTCCTATGGCGGCATGGAGATTTATCCATTGTATCTCAGCTGTCTTGGTTAGCAACAGGTTTAGAGAGCAATCTTTGGGGTAGTGGTTTTGTCCTTTGCAAAGAAAACATGTGCCCTTGCTCATTGGGCATATTCTAGGTTGATGGTCTTCATCGCAGTTGGGGCAGTTTATAAAGCATTGGTCAGCCCAATGTCCTTTTCCTCCACAATGTCTACATGCCACAAGGTTCATAGGTAGTCTTCTAGTTGATGGCATTCCTTGCAGTGGGAGCAGTAGGGGACTGGGCACTCGTAGCAGTACTATCCTATTTGTCTGCAGGTAAATCACGATCCTCTTGTAACTTGTCATAGCGGAGGGCATGATTAGGCATCATGTCCTATCATGCTGCATTCAGAGCAGGTAATACTTTGCAGGGCTTCCAGGTCTGGTAGTAGGACTTCAACAGGCACAACTTGTTCCTTCTTGAGGCACTTATGTTTTTCTTTGCCGGAGCAGAGTCTAGTGGTGATGACACCCTTTTCTTGCTTTTTTCGGTTTTCGTTAGGGGCATTCTCTCGCATAGTGGCCCTCGTTGCTGCAACGAATAAATTCCTTATTTTGTTTCTTCTAAGGGTACTTATTGACAAAGCATCTGGTATTTCCACAACAAAAACAGGTAATGTCCTTTAGGGACCTACCTGATGCAGTGATATTATCGTTTCCACCACGACGGCTTTTTCTCAACAATACATGCGGAGTAGGGTTAGGCGATAGCTTGTATGGATGGTAAGGGCAATGGTGAGCAGAAACTATTGGTCTTGTTTTCTTACTTCAACTAGGGATAGTTGTCTTGTTTTCAGCCATAGCCCTTGTTTGAATGGTAGAAATGATGGCTAGGAACAAAGCAAAGCGAGGACTTGAGTCTTGATCCTTTTATAGGTCGAGGCTTCTAAGTCGTTGTCTTCTTTGATGATGTTGTTTCCTCCAAATATTGGGATGTTGAATGGTCTCACTTGTTCTTGATCATCCTGAACTCACTTATTCGTCACTTCACATTTGTAGACCTAATGGGGTTTACAGCAAAAAGGGCGAGAAGGAAGTAGCATGAGGTACGGGAAGAATCGGAAAATAAGGTAATTTGAACACATTCTAGAATTTTAAATAGCACACTCAAGAAGCTGGGTTGGAATACAAACCACATAGATTTTTGAAAATAAGCTTTTTTCTGTGGCTATGAAATACAACGCCTGAGGGCAAGAAGGCAATGTACAGGGTCCAAATGAAAATCTACAACAATGCAATGTCTATTGTGGGGACACATACGAGGGTATCATATGCAGTACATTAGCGTCTTAGCGACCCCAAACACCCAAAAGCTAGCTCACATAATCTCCCAAAAGTGATTCCCTAATTATCTAGTCTAGTAGTCTGGATCTAAGCACCGATTTTGGGCTTCGGCGGCGTCGGGTGCAGCAGAGTGTCTCTTATAAGTTTTCCAAAATATTTTGTTAGTTCCCAAGGTTCATATTCAAATTGTACTACTCCTTCATGCTTACTTAAGTAAAATTTTGAAGCGAGATAATTTGTTGGAAATAGTGGGAGAAAAACTTTTAATTTATCATGATAGCATGAGATGAGGATAGAGGGTTTGAAGTAGTTGCAAAATACATATTTTTAACTCATGACATAGCTTTGAAAATCATTGCAAAAAGCATTTAAAAGTAGCATTTGCAATAGTTCGAGAATGATTTTTTTAAAAGCCCTTGCGTAGTGTTTTAGGATCATATTCAAGTCATTTTGGTTTTGTTTTAATGACAAAAATGTTGTGAATTTTTTTATTTACAGAAGATACACTTTTGTTTAAATGACAGGAGAAGGGAAACAAAAGAATGATTTAGGTAAGAGGAGAAAGCTAAGAGAAGAATATAGGAATCCTGTCTATTCTTACCTCTCATTTTTCACAAGTATTTTTAAATTTAAAATAGGTTGTATTTGGAAAATAAATCCTTAATCTAACGGCCATTCCGTCTAGGGTTTAACCTACAGTTAGTATAGTTCTGATACCAACGTTGTGAGGACCCTGGACGTGCAACACCCGTAGTCACCGTTTGTTTTCTGTACTAGTCCCATGATCAATAGCTAGTACACACATTACAACATTAAGATCACATCCATACATATTGCAAATAATTTACAACAAAAAGGGCGAATACATAAGCGATACAAGATTAAGTTTACAACATATGGCTAACCGACCAAACAAACATCAAAGTTAAGAGAAAATTGTAGTGGAAGACAAGTAAATAAACAAAAGAGTCCAACGGTATACCTCCATAGCCCACAGGAAACCGACTGGGGATTAGACCCTAGAGAGACCCATCGTCGTATTCCCCGGTGCTGGGGGCAAAGTACACATCTCTGGGCACATATCCTTCTTCATTCTCTGATCGACAATATTTTAAGTAAGGTTGAGTACATTGTGTACTCAGTAAAACTTGTAGTGTACCACAAGATTATACATATGTGCAAGACTGTCAAAGGATGAGGCTTTATGTTGAGTTATTTTCATCATGAAGCAAATTTTATTTGCAATATCGATAAGTAATAATTTGCAATGAAATTGTAAAGAGCATTTAACATGTAATAAAATAACATTTATATAACTTCCATAACAGTAAATCAAATCCATTCATAGCCTTCATTAGCTGTGAACATCGCAATATTCCCACCCATGGGCACGACGCACGATTAGACGTACATGTAGGGATGGCAATCGAGCGCGGCGGGTACGGGTAGTGCTCGCCCATACCCATACCCGCGGCCCCGATTTACGCCCACGGGTATACCCACGAAAGACGACGGGCGAAAAACCTCGCCCATACCTGTCGCCCGTAGGTACCCGTCACCCGTGGGCATACCCGTTTACCCGCGAGATGAATCACAGTATGAGAGTTAAACATTCCAAAGCTTACAAACATTCCAAAGCTAAAATATTATCAACTTCTAACAAAGGTTCATGCATATGACTAAAGGTCTAGGTGCTACAGAAAGGTTGAGCAAGTTTATTTACTTGTCTTGTAGATGTTTTTAGAACAACATGTTTTCCTTTCCTTTGTGAGTCCAGATCAATGTTAGCACCATCCTCTTCAGCTTCATCCTCAGGGTTCATTTCCAAAATCTGAAAACAGTTCAGAAAATACATAAGTAGAAAGGTTGAGCAAGTTTATTTACTTGTCTTGTAGATGTTTTCAGAACAATATGTTTCCCATTCCTTTGTGAGTCCAGATCAATGTTAGCACCATCCTCTTCAGCTTCATCCTCAGGGTTCATTTCCAAAATCTGAAAACAGTTCAGAAAATACATAAGTAGACTTTGAGGCAAGTTGCATCCAAATTCAAGACTTGTACATTTGGCGTGCACAAGACTACAAATTTGAAAAGTTCAGTTCTGGTATTCTCGATGTCAGACCCAGATTTTTCAATCCGGAATCTCCTGTGAAACCGCTACACTATTCCCTGGATCAGTAGATAGTGCTCACAGGTACATTGCTGCATCATTTCATACATCGCATGGACATTCACAACTCATTCCAATATTACATAACAGAGGTTTAAATTATGCCACGTCGAGCAATGAGTTTACATAAGGGCCAACCAGGCCAAATGTTTACATTACAAAAGTATGCCAGCGGAAGCAAAAGTAGAGCCAATAATCCACAAGCAGCGACTAGGGTAAAATATGTGCCTTATGGTTATTACCTAAGCTAAGGCAATAACCATAGGCACACTATACCTTAGTCTAACCACCTAGGACTCAAAAGAAAACGCAAGAGGGGCGTCTTCATAAGCGTAGTGATCCGGGGCTCCAGAATCTGGTTTGATAATGCGAGCGTGAGCACTCCGACCCCGTGCTCCGCGAGCCAATACACAGAATGCAATTAAGTAATATGCAGGGCTCATCAAGAGAAGGCTGGGGTTATTTTGTTTTGCGTAGAGTGCTTTTGAATACAATTACTTAAAATCCCTATGACCTAGCAAATTTTGCACCAAAATGTAAGTGTGTATCAGAATGTTTTAATACCAGTGATCTAGAGACCATCCACCTTTACATGGTCTCCATACCGTATGCTATATCTTCAGCGTTATAGCCGCTTACATTACCACTGGGACGACGCCCAGGACAAAAACACCTTTTAGGGCTTCCCACTGCCCCCCATTCCTCATCCCATTTGCCAAGATTTTTGAAATAGAACTATATCTAGTTAAGTTCCCATGTCCGCCCTTGACCGTGGGCACGGCTATTCGAATAGTTTTGACTCTGCAGAGTTTGCACACTTTACCCACAAGAGATAAATCCACTCGTTGCCCCACATGATTCCTTAGCCATGCGGTTGAGTAGACTATCACAGACCTTTACAATGCATTTTCCTAGCGAGTTCGTCCGCTAAGGTTTCCACTTCCTTCGGGGTACGACCACCCTTCCAGAAGCCCCCTCTTGCGCTGTCACGTCGGAGGATGTGGCCATCCTCTACCCGTCCGTGGTCACACCGGCGCAACTCTTACTAAGTCGATGCAAATTAGTTAGCCCTGCCTACACTTTGCCAGCTTGTGGTTGTACTTGTTGTACACTGGGAGGTCATCACAAGATTCAGTCCTTAGGGTATCTGGGCGGTTCTACCCCTAACCACACTCTCGTGCACACCTGCACCATACCCCCATACCATCCGCCCAGATAATTAAGCAAGTTTGAGGTTTTTGGGAGTATAAAATAATCATGTCCAACATATACCAGTCATTACCACCATGACTGCTCAACCAACTTTTCCCATGATTAAAAATGATGCAGGGGCGCTCTCACGCCCATGAATATCTAAACAATACTAAGCATGGCATATAATTACGGACTTCTTTTCGAAAGGTTACTATTATAGTTTGTGCTAGGGCGACAATGTTCACATGTTCAAATATTTCAAAGGAGGTGGAACATTAACCAAGTACGCAATGGCATATAACTAAATCTCAAATTAACAGGTATTTGCACATAACATAACAGCATGCAATTTTGATAATTTAAACAAAAGTAATTTGCGGAAAACGTAGGTTCAACATGATCAAAGCATTGACTCGCCTTGGTCACAGGGGGTGTTTTCTGGGTTGTCTGAAGCTTCTAGCGCTGCTGCTTCTGCCTCCTCCTCTTGTGCCTCGTAAGATATTTTTAACGCGCACGATAATTTGGATAAAAGGAAAAAGGCAATCAGCAAACCAGTAAACATTTACCAAAAGACCCAAATAACTCCAACACCAAATTCCTAGTTTCATTTGTTTTGGTGCTATAGTAATCCCATTTTGAGTAACTAATGTTTAATCATACTCATTTTAATATATTACATTCTATAATTATATTTGGAAGTCATGACCTAGGTTATTGATAATATCTGGTTGATTTCTATACACTTCATCTGATGGTTCATTTTTCCATGTGGCATTCTCCCCTAATCACACTATTGCTAAATCCTTTCTTTTGACAAGAAGCTAGAATAACCACTCATGTTACATTTATATCCAAGTGTTACCTTCTAACATATATATGTATCCATACTCAAGAGTCCCTAAATACCCTTAGTTGTAATATGTAGGGATTAATACACAAGGTCAATATACAAGATGCTTGCTATAACATGTGCCATTTTAAATTACAGTCAATCATTCATTCTACTTATTTGCTAAAGATTTAAACAAGGTTATTCATTATATATGCTCATATGTGCACACACATGGATATATGTATATCTACAATTATACATGACATTTTATGGCACATGCTTTCTATCTATCCTTGCCACAGAGCTAGCATACACCCTCACGGTCGGCTGGGGTCACTGGCGCACAGTAAAAACGGCAAATATTAAATACCAAAAACCCACCCGGCGCGGCACAGCTGTGCTCGAACGCGCGCTGCCAGGGTGTGCCTTAGCGCCGACGCTGCTAGCCAGGTAACCTCTCAGGTGTTGCTTACTTATACAGGGGAATATTACCTCTTAAGGTATGCACGATGCAGCAGGCGGCAGAGTGAAGCGAGGAAGGCCGAGGCGAGGGGCGGCGATCTTTGTCGGCGGGCTACGGAGGTTGGGGTGACGGGAAAAATGGAATGTCCAGACGCCGGGGAACCCGATGGTGGAGTCGGCAGCGGGCTGGGTTCACCGGAGTAGGGCCGGCGGCGTGCGGTGGCGGCGGCCCAGGGAGGAGGTCGACGCCGGCGAGCTACAGGGCCAGAGAGGCTCCGCCGACCTCTCGGTTGACTTCACGACGTCACGGAGAGGGTGTATATGTCAGGAATCGAGACATGGTGGTGCGGATAGGGGGATGGCTCGGCGGTCGGACTTGGGGAAGAGAGGGTATTCCGGCGAGGAGAAGGGAAGGGAGGCCGATTGCTCTGGGGAGGAGTGAAAGGGGAGTGCGGGAAAGGGGTTGGTGAACTCGGCGGCCTTTGTAGTTGCACGGTTAGAGCTAGCACCGGGAGGCTCGCCCCATTCGGTCTTTTCGGTGCACAGCGGAGCAGATGATGGCAGGCGGCGGAGGATTTGGGAAAAAGATTTGGCATGATGGCAAGGGCGACACGCTTGCTATAGCAGAGGGGTTGAGCTGCGCGCACGAGGGGATGGCTCGGCAGAACGGGGAAGAAAAAGAGGGTGGTGCCAGCGCGGGGGAGAAAAAGAGAGCAGAGCAGGGTCATGGCGCGGCGAGCCAATGGGCGCAGGCGATGTTGTCCAGCGTTCCGAGGTGGGGCGACCGCTGGTCCGAAACAGGGGTCCTCCGTTCCGTGCGCGCGAGGAGGCGGTTGGGCTGCGGGGCGAGCGTGAGGCACTTTCGGCCCGGAGAGAGAGGTGATACGGGGAAGGAGTTGAGGAGAAGAAAAACAGTGCCGCTGCTGCTCGGGTCCACGGTCCAGAGAGCGAAGGCGCGGGTGAGGAAGGGCCACGCGCCAGGGAAAAAGGAGGCGCGGCGGGTTGCTGGCGGGTGGTTTGTTTGATTGCTTTCATATCCCTTAATTAAATTCTCTTTTTTTATCCTATTGCTGATGTGTTTATACATCTGTACATTTTGATGGGGTTCCCAATTGTGCATCCATATACGTAATTGCACCTTTACACATATACACATACCTACATGTGATTACCTTTGTCTTCCCCTTGATTTCAGGTAAGGCTTTGTTACTACCATTTTAGGATGAAATTTGTTTGGAATACACACACACACACACACACACACACACACACACACACACACACACACACACACACACACACACACACCCATTTCACTTGTGCCCAATTTTTATTACTTTATTTATTAAGGGTTTTCTTTTGCCTTTCTCCGGAAGACGTCAAACCAAACTCAGGGAAAATCTTATTGGAAACCAACACCAAGAACCAATATACTCAGCAAGGTGTTCAAATCTTACATAACTTTCAAATCCAAGATTTCAGGATGTTACACTCGAGGACTCAAAGATCCAAAAGAGTGAAGTTCATGGAAGTCATCAAAAGTTTATGAAAAACACGGTATAAACCAACTCAAATCACACATTGACAAAAGTTCATGGAAGTCCAGGGCTCAGTTGATCTATTATTCTATTATCTATGTAAGAACCGATCTAATTAACAAATTGCAATTCACACATTGACAAACAACTTTATTCAATTTCTCACATCAATCACACTCACAGCATAGGGCAATTCCCTTCAATTAAAGCCCAAGATCAGGAAGAGAGAAATCAATATAAAAAATTTGTGAATGTTGAAGACAGGTCGACGTAACTGTAATGATAACCACAGTTTCAGACCCATCAACCCTGCAAAAAGGGAACATATCATTTTTTGCTAAAATCTGACTACAAATGTCACGAAAATTTAACTGTATTATGGGAAATTATCCACAATAAGTTTCTCCGCTCAACATATGACAACTGCGGACTTGCGCAGCATAAACCAAAATTCCACACATCTTGCTCAATTACATGGAAATTATCATCAGTACATCATTGGATTGAGGCACAAGCTTCAGTTTGGTACCAGAACAATCAGAAATTTAGAATACACTTTGAAAAAAAACATACCTGACTAAAATAAAAAGACACCTACTCTTTTTCATCCACTACGAGCAGCATCTAGAACAACAAACTCAAATCTTGAACATAAACATAACGCGACAGTAAAAAGACACAAATTATTCCTAAAAATTTGACAAAGAAAGGCACAAACTCAGTTATAACCAGCGCGCCCGCGCACACCCACAGCGCCGTCAGCACCAGGTCGCCCAGCACCAACCACGGCCGGATGCAGCCGTGCGACGGCGATGGAGCCGGAGACATGTCAGAGCAGGGGAGAGGCGCGTGTCTGCGGCAGTGGCTGCCGGTGGGTGGCGGGAAAGGGCTACGCGAGGGATCCCTTGGTAAAGGCCCGCGAGAGGGAGAAGGGGATCGGGACGTGGAGCGGCGGAGGCGGCGGCCTGAGCAGGGGCAGCTACGGTGGAGAGCAGGTGAAGGAGAGCGTGAGCTATAGCGAATGAGGGCGAGGGAGGAGGACGAAGGGCAAGAGGAGGAAGCGGCGGCATCTGCGACGCGAGGGGATCGGGAGTCGAGACTTCGGGAGAGGCCGCTGGGGCTTTTGGTGGATGGAGCCGAACAGTGCCCGACTTAGTGAGTAGAGAGTTAGGGTTTACTGTTTGATGGGTAAACGAGCGAGACGGGTACGGGTAGAGCTAACCCATACCCGTACCCGTTTACCCGATGGGCAGAGATTTCTCCCCATTTTCATACCCGTGGGTAAATAATACATCCCATACCCGACTCCATTAGGGTATTTACCCACGGGTACACGGGTAAACGGGCACAATTGCCATCCCTACATACATGTCATCCCATTATGTTCAGTGAAACAGTTTTGAAAAGGAAAACTATACCCATTGTGGCTGCATCTAAGCATGCTCATGACCGCAAGCATGGCTATTTAAATAGTTTTTAATACTCTACACAGGTTGTACAACTTTTTCCACATGAGATAATCAATTATATTGTTGGTAACTTCACACTTCCTTTAACATGTAACGAAAGTTGATTATCGTATAGATTTTAGGTCACCTAGTCCTAACCTTGCACCTGCCTGATGAATGGACAAACCCTCACTTGGGCTCCCCAAGTGAGCTAAATGACAGACCCTTACTTAGGGAGTCTGTCCCCTAAGTGAGTATCGGCCAAGCTTACAAATAATAACCTGAAGGGCTTAGTAAAATATAGAGCAGAAACATTGATAAACAAAATGTCCATTCAACATGCCCATAGTTAATCAACTAGGGAGAGAAGTCCTAATTCATGAAGTCATCGAAGAAACCTCCTTCAAATTCCTCTATCTAGTATGGTTCATCTTCAGCAACTGAGCAAATAATGGGTATAGGTATGAGTACATAGAGTACTCAGCAAGTCATTTGTAACAAAATGCATTATAGTTATGCAAGACTTAGCAAATGATGGCTGAGTGGTTATTTTATAAAAATCAACAATTTAGAGTAAATACAATAAATAGATTTAAATTGCACTTTGAAAGCAAGTAATAAGTAATTAAGTAAAAGGAATTGAATAAATTACAAGTAAATTGATCATTCACCCAATGAAAAACCTGCGAACTAACCATTCACATAATGAACCACCAGGGAACTAACTATTCACTTCCCAAACTTAACCCAACCAGGTTTTTTATAAAATAACTACCTCTCGTGTGAAATCACCAAGCATTATCCATAACCAGGGACGCGGCTATTCGAATAGCTTTACACTGTGCAGATGTTGCACAACTTTATCCACAAGATATGATCATCTCATATTGCCATGCGATTAGCACACTTCCTTTAGTGTGCGATAGAGAAATCATGACAAGGCCTTTACAATGTTCTGTCTCAGTCTAGTTCTGTTCGCTAAGGTTTTACGGACGAGTAGACTAACCACCTAGTCGGAGAGCCCCCTCTTGTGCCCTATGGAAATGTTTAACTGACACCCACTTTCATCTCAATGGTGAAACCAAAATTGAAGCATCACGAATTAATTAGCCATGTCTATCCCATACTAGATATGTGGTTGTACGATAAGGATCGGATTAGTGGCATATAAAGTTAAGTCCTTAGACATTACCCAAGTGAGGCATCCATACTCTAAAAGTGATGACCATACTTCCCCCTTTACTGCACGATCACTAGCTCAAGTGAAAATCATTTTGTATAACCAATACAATGACACTACCCATGTCATAGTACATAAATTTTATAATTGTGGTTGACCACCACAATTCAATATGTCATTAAGTTAAAATTAATTAACATGTGATGATGAGTCTAACATACTTCAAGCATGGCTAAGCACACTAAACATACAACCCATGTGAATACTAGTATTATATCACTAGATAATTACCCATCCTATGGTGACAATGGAATCAAGACATTTAAATTATTAATTGAGTGATTAATCAAGTTTGAACCATAACCATCAGTTATAAGGGTTTGTAATAAATTAGCAATGCATGATAATTTAAAAGCCATCGGCCAATACTATTTATCAGTCGTAGCAAAAAACCATCAACAAAAAGCCAACATTAAGAGGTGTTGGACCGAAATGGCGACAGAGGGGGGGTGAATGTCGTCTTTAAAATCGCCCCCAAGAAGTAACCACACGAAATTTTAGTTCTCTGATAGCTAAAAAGCTATGAAGAAGAGAAAACAAGGCTCACAGAAAATCAACTGAGAACAAGGAAATTAATTGGAAGTCACGGCACGAAAACAGCAGAGAATTACTACCACGGCAAAGAAATTAGCAGAAAATCTTGCCATGGCAAGAAACGATAGAAAGCACTGTCACGACAGAGAAACAATAGCAACCTGCTGTCATGCATGGGCGGATTCAATGGTATTCCTGGGTATTCCCGGGAATACCCAACTTTTTTGGTGTAATCTTTAGTATATGTGTATATACTTATATATAAATGTATAATGATGTATATTTTCGCTATTCTAGCCCACAGCGGCCCAAAAAACAGCCTATTGGCCTGGCTCCCATCCTCTCCGAGCTGCGGCGGCTGCCTCCCGATTCCTGAATCCCAATTCCCAAACCCTAGCTGCGGGCCGTTCCGATTCCTGCGGCCGTTCGGCGCCTGACCAAGCTGCTGAACGAGCTCCACCACTACCAGCGCCAGCGCGAGGACGCCGTGAACTCTCTCGCCTACGAGGCCGATAGGCCGCCAGGCCAGCAGCGCTCTGCCTCTGCAGGCTGCAGCTGTGAGCTGTCCCCTGTCCCCTGTCCAGAGGATAACAAATTTGCAAGGTGAGTTGTTGAGTATTGAGTATTGACTTGTACGCACAACGCACTATTGGTTGATGATTTACTGATTTAGAGTCATGTACAATTACAGCGCTATTAGTATTGGTTTGCAAAATGAAGAACAAAAACAAATCGGTTGATTTGAGGACTTTGTGGGATAGAGCAGCAACATTATAGTATTTTGTAAGTTCTCTTTATTACTTATTAGTTTGTTTCATGCATATCTTAGAGCTGAACAATTTGTTATTTGACTATTTTTGTGACTTTAATTATCGATAACGTAATACTCTGAACTATATTTTAAATCTATGGATTGGATTTTTTTTATGTGAGAGTGGGAATACCCAAGGTTAAAATCCTGGCTCCGCCACTGCTGTCATGGCAGAGAAATCAGCAGGAATTTTCACCACGGCAGAGAAAATACTTCAATACTTCACCACGGCAAGAAACTAGAAGCTGCAGCCATCCAAAGAGAAGTACTACGGGAAAGAACTTGCTGGCCAAAGCTGAACATGGATTGCATGCACAGCCGCAGGCTCATTTTTGCTCTTGCCGAGATACAAAGAAAAAAAAGAAAGCAGCCACTGCAGAGAAAGTAAAAACTGAGAAAAGAAGACTTACTTTAACTGAAAACTGCTGCAGAAAAAGAAATACAATCTGCCCCCAAAAAGAGCAAAGACTGCTGGCTGACTCTACCAACTAGCTGTCCTAAAAGCATTGATTGCAACTCCTTCTGCCGAACACAAGAAATCCCAAAGAGAAATGAAATGAGAATGCAGACCACCCTACTGCCAGCCAAACTCACGAGACATCCAAAGCAATAATTGCCGAAGAGACTTCCAACAGCAAGATATCTCCCAAAAAGAAATGCTACGCAAGAGAAGAACAAATGGAACTACTGCTCAAGAACTATTGGCAAAAAGATTCTTGGCTTGATTTAGATTTCAGCACAAAGAGACCTCAAGCCAAAAGAGAAAACAAGACAAGAGCATGAACAAGTAAACTGCAATAGACATCAAAGAGACACAAGAAGCTGAGACAACTCAAACATATATTGATACGGAGACATGACACGATTACAAAGGGTTGATCTTAGCTCACCTCTCTCTCAATCTCACACTAACTATGTTTCCATACATGCTTGAAAGATCAAGAACTCTACTGCATCTCATACAAACAAGGAGAGACACAAACATAGAACTATCACACCCACTCTCTCAATTTCAGCACAACCTCTCCCTCTCCTTTTATAGCCTCCTACTAATGGGTTTGCACATGCTTTACCCATTAGGTCACCACCTACTCGATGCTTTATCCAAACCCGCTTCCTTTAGTGCAGCTTTGCGTTTTTACCGAAACGCCCCTCATGCACCTTCTAGGAAGCTTCCTCCTTTCTTGCCTTGCAAGCCTCGCAGCCACCTCGAGCTCTCGCCGTCTTCGACACCTCCCGACCGTTCTGACCTTAGCGCCACCTACGCATAGTCCGGTCCACCGTGTCTCGCCACGACTCCGCCTCGACGTCCTGCAGCTAACACAGACAAGAAACACATCAAATAGCACCGCTCGATACATGTAATCAAAATTAGCATGATAAAGCCCAAACCTGTCGAATCAACAGAATATGCAATCTAAACCCTTTGACCAGGTTTGACCAAGTCCGACCGAGTCCAATTGCACCACGCAACGTCCAGGTCCGAACCACCCAAACCAAACTCGACTCTCATAAACCGATGTCAATTACTCATCATACACGGGATGACCTCCACATGGTCTCTCAAGAGGCCCTACTATACTTTTCAGATCAGAGTTGGGGCTTTGCACTGTAGTCAGAGACTAGCCAGTATGGCCACTATTGCTGTTCAGTAACGTCCATATGTGGAAACTATTGCAATTAATGCAGCTCTCAGCGGATTCATTTATAGTTAGAGTAGTGCACTATTTCTACGCGGCTTCTAGTGGATTCAAGACAACTTGATACTGAGCGCTATGCTGGTGAAAGCATTCAAGTATCAATTGAGAGGCATGAGCTTATTCATTCTTCATGGAAAAAGGAGGTACACAATTATACTATTTTTGTAGCCTACAGGGAATCTTCAGTATGTAACATATGGTGAATTGGTGACCAAGTGTGAGATTTCTTTTCAGGAGCTAGCTAGGTAGTTGCGCTAAGTGAATTTTTTGTACGAATAATCTATTTTTTATTCGAAATTACAGAAATATACCCGCCGAATTTTTTTACAAAAATAGGCTCTAGTCGCCCAATGGGGGCGACTGGAGCTAATCACCCAACTGGGAGGTGACACGTAGGGAATATGGCAATGGTTGGGCGAATTATTGCTGTCTCCCAAGTGTTGGGCGACTGCATTCAGTCGTTGTTTGGTTGGGCGACCGCATTCAGTCGTTGTATGGTTGGGCGACTGTAATTGCAGTCGCCCAACGCTAGGGCGACATGGGGGTTTTACGGCAGCACACTTGGCCGCTGCCCACTGCTTACCCATTTTTTCACTCATTCTGCGCCCAGAGAACAAAGGAGAGAAGAAGAGAAAAGAAGAGGAGAGGAAGGAGGGGGAGAAGAGGAGGGGGAGAAGAGGAGAGGGAGAGGAGGGGGAGGAGAGGAGAGGGAGAAGTGGGAGATGAGGAGAGGGAGAGGAGGACAGGATAGGAGGAGGAGAGGAGGAGGTGAGGGAGGAAGGAGGAGTGGAAGCTATTCCATCCATTTATATCTTCAGATCCAGGTATTTTTTGATTATGTTGTATTTGCAGTATTATTTTTATGAAATGTTAGTGTTAGTAAAGATTGTAGATGTAGAAAATTTAGTACATTTTTAGTATAGAAATGTTAGTATAGAAAAGTTTTAGTATACATTTTGTAGTATGGAACATTTTGTAGTATAGAAATTATAGCACAATTTTTAGTATAGAAAGTTTAGTATTGTGCGATGTTATTTGACATGTCGCAAAATTGAAACATATATGCAGGCCAACATCATCAATGGCAGTAGCCACTACATTGAGAGTGTATTATGGTGCTAGAACCATTCGTGAAGGTCCGAATGGTGTGGATTTGAGCGGTTTTCCGCAAGTCACTCTCATACTTCTGGATGGCGAAAATGCTCGAATCGCAGATGTGCTGCATTGGCTGACCCGGAGTTTTTCGTTGGACCCCGAGGTGTGCAGCGTTGTCGTGCAAGGGCTTTGGAGCCGATCTCCCACACACATCAGATGGGAGTTGAAGACATTAGTGTGCACTGCTTTGTGGAAGGGCTTTGTGCAAGGGTGCCGGCGCCGTGTATACGAGTGTGTTCTGCTTGTGCAACCGTGCTCACTAGAAGCTGCGCAAGGTCATGCATCCGCCCTTGCTCCGGGAGGTGCTAGCAGTTCGGGCGGGCCGCATGTTAGCGAAGATGATCAAGTTGCTCGTGATGAAGTCGATGCGGTACATGGAGGAGAAGTACAATGGTCAAGCCATATAGAGGGAACTGGACAAGCCGACGAAGGGGAGCATATTGAGTACATCGTGCAGCAGATGGACTGTGATGACCAGAGGGCATGGGATGAAGTGGAAGCTGTACAGGACGACGAGGAGGACAGTTCGGATGAGAATGAAGTTCCTATCCCGCAGGAATCAAACTGGTTTAACGCTGAGGGAGTTTCCGCACATGATGAGCATGAATTAGCGTGGGAGTATCATGAGACAGAGGTTCGATTGTATTCTATGTTTGCTGACAGGGCAGCACTGCAGGATGCCATCAAGCTATAGGCCCTTTCAATGCAGCAGACATTTTGTGTCTTGAAATCAAGCCAAGAGCAGTACAATCTGAAGTGCGAGCAGGCTGATTGTTCTTGGAGGGAGCACGCATGTAGACCCAAGAATGAGACTCACTAGATTTTGTCAAAGGTGGAGCCGCACTCTTGCATTCTCAACAGTGTTTTGGCGAGGCATTGTAACCTAACATCCACCTTTATAGCCAATTTGATGTATGGAGAAATAGTTGAGAAGAAAGACATGGAGGCCACACATATCATGGTAGCTATCGAGAATAAATTCAAGTACAAGATTAGCTACGTGAAGGCATGGCGTGCCAAGCAGAAGGCGTTGGAAAAACGTTTCGGGTCTTTCGAGGCGGCGTACGACAATATTCCTTGTATGCTTAAGGTGTTGCAGGACAGGAACCCGGGAACATATATTGCCGTGCAAGACAAGCTGTCCACAAATCCACCAGGCTATGAGGTGTTGCAGAGAGCCTTGTTAGCATTTGGTGCTTGCATTGAGGCATTCAGGCACATGCTGTCAGTGATCTCAGTTGACGGGACCTTCTTGACAGGCAAATACAAGGGGCAAATCCTAACGGCCATAGGCATTGACGGCAACAACCAAATATTGCCGCTGGCCATCGCATTTGTGGAAAGTGAGAATTATGAGAGCTGGTTGTGGTTTCTCAGACTTGTCAGGGTTGGAGTTGTCGGCACTCGTCCTGGTGTGTGCGTAATCCATAATCGCCACACCGGTGTTATAAAGGCTATAAGAAAACTGCAGGAAGACCCCTTTGTTGGTGCGGGGACACGTGCAAGTTCTTCAAGTCTAAGCACCGAATCAGCCTAGGTATGCGTTACTGGGGTTGCGCAAACTACTCCAGTGACTACCCTGACCACTGTCTAGACACCGCAACCTATCGACAGCCGGTAAGGACCACATGCACCATTTTCCCCTACCTTTTTTCCTTCATAGCACACACTAACAATCTCTCCCCTGTATTTACAGTCCCCAGAACCCCTATGTGCCTACCGCAAATGGATCGATCTTGAGATCCACCCTGCGGACCAATGGGCCCTTAACTTCGAGGAGTGGAATGTCACACGGGACACGGAGTTGCGGGAGGAGGAGCGCCGCAAGAATGAGCAAACCCTGCGTATACAACGTGAGACGAAAGCTCATCTTGAAGCGTGCACGCGTAGGGAGCGGGAGGTTCGCGAGAGGGAGCACGAGAGAAAGAAGGAAATGGCGGCTAAGGCACAAGAGGCCGCAGAGGAGTTCAACGCCGAGCGGGCAAGGAAGGGAAAGTGGCCCCGGTTCACACAGTAGGTCGTACGAGCAGCTGGGTGGGTTAGTCGCACATGATGCTATATGTTATGCATGTAATAAAAAAGTACGTGGCATGTTACTCCCAACTGTATTATGAAGTTTATTTCTATTCAGATAAGCATATTATCTTGTCTTTTCGCATTCAATGATTCACATAGCAAGTCATTTAACAATATTAACATACCGGTTCTCTTCGTACTCGAATTCTCAGTAACATCAAAATATCACTTACCATTGTATGTACCGATCGTTCTTCGGTCAATCATTCCTAAAAAAAATTCACAAAATTTTTTACGCACTTACAACATACAATGAAACATAAACTTTTATCACAACTCCACCAGATTTTTCCTCGGTTTAAAACTACAAAATTGACAAAACTTAAAAAATTCACGAGGGACTAAGTGCAGTCGGCCCCCATTGGGCGACTGCTGCAAGTCGCCCAATGGGGAGGCGACTGGTTTCAGTCGTCCGAGGGTGGGGCGACAGAGATTCTGTCGGCCCCTGGTTAGGCGATAGACTCCAGTCGCCCCCCATTGGGCAACTAGAGCCTATTTTTTTAAAAAAATTCTCACGGGTACATTTTTGTTTTTGCTTGTTTTTGACCTCACCAATTGAAATCATTTCAAAGAGCAAATATGTGCAATATAGCACATTTTTGCTATCTAGTAAGCCATTGTCTTAATTCAACAAGAACAGGTACTTCGATTACAACCTTTGCTCATGCCCATTTGGTTCTAATCATGTTGGTATGCTTGAATTCATAGCTTAGTGCCAAGCCGCCATCCATCCTCCTGATCATGAACCTCTCCACCAACACGAAGCATCCAAACTTCTCCCATCCACCGAGCCCTTCACACCTCTCCACCCTCTCTATCCTCTCTACGTCGCCATTGCTAACCCACCTTCCCCTCTATAGTTCCCACCTCATTCTCTCCCACAGCACCACAATCAGCCCCCGCTCTTCGGTTGCCACTGAGCTCTCCGCCAGTCAGAACCACATCACCCCCATCGACCACCTAGGCAGCGCCTTCTTGCACATTGTATTTGCCATTCAGCAGTGCACCATCGCGCTCACCGCGACCTTTGGTGTGCTCTCCCTGCCATTAGGATTGTGGTAGATGTAGATCTGTTGGACCAAAGGGCAGTAGAGAAGGGTGAATTATGCCATTCAAAATTTTTCTAAAGTATTCTAGATCCTCGTCTCAAATATCTACTGAGTTACTAAGAATTGAATTTAGCCAAAATCTCAAATCAAATCGACCAAGAAATCAAACTCAGCAAAAATCCAAACCCTAGAGGTCTGACCTCCAACAAGGTCGATCTGACCTCTCTCCGGACGATTTGACATCTCTTCTAGCGGTCTAACCGCTATGAACAATAATTTCAGGTAAAGCTATAATGATTTTAGTACTGTTGCAGAACTTAAAACTCGTGTAACTTTTGACCGATGATACAAAAAGACATGAAACTTTGCACACACACCTTATTTAAAGTTTCAGAAACCTATTACAACCATAGATAATAGAAATTTGTATCAAAGTTCGGACCATTTTGAGATTGAAGCAAGATTGCACTAAATTTGGGCAAAATATAAAAACAGTGAATACAATTTACTTGTTGGTAGGAGATGGCCAAGATGACTCTAGATGTACTTCCATATGTCGCAGCAAGTAAGAACACCGAAGAAATAAAGCAAAAGGCCCTTAGGTTATAAAATCACTTGGTGAGGTCAAAAACAAGCAAAACCAAGTTTCTTCATGAATTTGCTACCAAAGTGCCTAAATGGGTGGAGATTGATTTTCAGAAGCTAACTCTGTCTCTTATATGTTCTTGGTACAATAAGATCAAGAAGAGGGAAGAGAAGAGGAAAAACCAACCAAAACAAGAACAAATTAATTAACACAAGAAATATTCATGGAGATGAAAAAAGATTGATGTATTGCTACTTGAGGAGAAAAGTTTTATAGCCACTCCACCTTGGAGGATAGAGAGCACACCGCAAGCACTCTTCTCTGAAACCTTAACTCTAGCACATGAACACTTAGTATCAAGAGAGGAAGGTTAGGTGGTTAACTATAAGTCTTCATCCTAACTTATTAAATAGATGAGCTAGCCAGCCACATCTAACTCTTAGTGGATACTATGCACTTAGCATAATAGGGAAACCCAATAACTCCATACACATGGGTTTTAATTCACACTTTATATTTATGCATGATTTTCAAAGCACATAAGTTTGAATCCACTAAGTTTTTAGCCTTGATCCATCTTGATCTTCTCAACTTCTCCTTGATCTAAACCACTCTCTCAAGCACTGTTCAAGCGCTGCGATTTTGCTTCAAGATAGTTTTCGGTATTTTGATTAAACTATCAAAATATCCTTTCTTGGCCAGGTCATCTTCTTTCATTGCAAGCAATCGCCATACTTTTCACGTATAGGTGTACCATTGGCTTGCCATGCATTGGCAAGTCTCTCTTATTCCAGTTCCATTAGACCACGTCTCACGTGGACCGACCAGCTAAATAGTGCAACCTGCCGTTCGAACTTCCCTTCAACATTTACCGTCTTTTTCATGGCATGCTTGAACTCATCCCCTCACCCATCATTCCCGATCGTTTTGGGCCTCGGCTTCTCTACGAGCGTAGCCCGATCCTCGCCGTTGATCGTGGTTGTCTGCAGGCGACTATGCATATCTAAAGGCAAAAAAATTGTTTCTCGATACAAGTTCACTACTATAGAAAACTGTATTACAGACGGTTCAGAAACATCATCACAGACGATTTTCTGAACCATTTGAATTTATGGGTCAGTGATAATCGAAAGTTATCACAGACGGTTTTCGAACCGTCTGTGGTGTAAATATCACAGACGGTTTGTAACTAAAAACCGTCTGTGATAGCTGATAATCACGGACGGTTTGTAAGTAAAAACCGTCTGTGATATTGATATATGATAGACAGTTTTTACTTACAAACCGTCTGTGATTATCGCCTATCATAGACGTTTTTACTTACAAACCATCTGTGATTATCAGCTATCATAGACGATTTTTAGTTACAAACCGTCTGTGGTATTCTTTTCTACCCCTAAATCTATTTCTGTTTATTGGCTAGCCTCAGGAAATGCTAGCCATGCCCTCTGAAACAAGCAGATCAACATGTACATGTATACATACAATTCACATCTCAATTCATTTCACAAACATAAAACATCCAATTCATATCTCAATTCATTTCACAAACATAAAACATCCAATTCACATCGCACTTCATTTCACAAACATAAAACATCCATTTTGCAAATCAATTAATTGAAATGAAATAAAATATCCGTTAACAAATACACAATTACAAAAGATGTACATTGCATTTGCACTTAGATGGTAACATTGCATTTTTTTATTGCTCTATCACTCTGGAATCGATGTCTCACGAAAGGAACAGATCCATAATCAACAAACTTGTCAGGCTGCACAAGCAATACTTGGATGGTGCATGATTGCCATCCAAGTATTGCTTGTGCAGCCTGATAAGTTCGTTGATTATGGATCTGTTCTTTTCGTGAGACCTCGATTCTGGAGTGATAAGAGCAATAAAAAATCATTGTACGTTGTAGAACTCTCCATATGAGTTTATGACTCTAGCCACCAAAAAGTACGTGCACTCTCCTCGAATTTGTGAAAGGTCGGGCTGTTTCAAGGCAGTTGACGGGATGGACGTAGCCTATCGATAGGAATATCAATGTGCGTATATATATAACCTGATAAGTATGAAGTAATTATGGGAAGATTGACAAACCTTAGAATTGGTGATCCTCGAGGAATCGAGGAGTAGGTTCATATGGTAGCAAACGTAGAATCCACATTTGCCCGGCGATTGCTGGTGGCACTGCAAAAAATGGAATGTGTTAATTCAAGAGGCATTACTACCAACTGTTGTATAGGATTAATTAATGTGTAATAGCGAATACCTTAAATTTTCGAACATGTGTTAGGCCTTTGGCCCCTTGCGTCGAGATACCTGCCTTTGCAACGTACATCGCGAATGCCCTACGTGATTCGAAAAGGTTGACCTTAGTCATTCGGAAGGAAAGAAAGAGTACAATATAGGTATGTATGGAGAAAATGTACTTACCTATCGATTACTTGGCTGACAACTGTGTAGTCCGTTTTATTCTTACTTAGGGAATCAAGGTATATTGCCTTGTTCCATTTTGGTACAATTACTATTAAAATCCAATGATACTCCTGATTGTAGGGCATAAGTACATATTCCTTATCGCGGTAAGCCAGTAGTGCTGCTGCAATGTACCTCTCGACGAAGGGTGTATCCTCGTTGATGGTATGCATGGCGACCAAGTGTGGGTCTAAGAAACCAACCGATGATTTGGTTGATCTAGCTTTAGTCACCATGTGTCTATATATATACACATGAAAGCAACAAATTATATATGACATTTATCGGTATGACATGAACGAAGACTGTGATTGTACACACTTACAGCGTGCAGCATCGAATGAGTGAGGCGTCGAGAGCGTTGAGCGTGAAAAGATCAAATAAATCTTCAAAGGTCACCACGAAGACACAATCTTGAATATTGTGCTGTAAATGATCCGGCCTGAATTTTGACAGTGATACCTGAGTGTCGTTCTTCCTCTGACTTATTGGACTATTCCATATACTACTTGTGTAATTGCAGGCAACTAATTGTAGGGTTTTGAGGCGCGTTACCAAGTCGACCAACGGCTCACCAAGCACGAATTTGCGGGCCAATGGCAGGTACGAGATATCATCATCGGTCTTGTTTGTTTTGCCTTTGCTGCCCTTGCTACCTCGGCTGTAGGTCGACTGTAAAGGTAGCATCGGTGGAAATTGCTACACTGGTAATAGCGCCCGTGAACATGACACCAATGCAGGTAGCGGTGGTGGAGATAGGCCTTGTGGAGATGGCACCAATGCATGTAGCTGATCTGGTTCAGATTGCCCTTGTGGAGATGGCACCAGTGCATGTAGCTGATCTGGTTCAGATTGCCCTTGTGGACCTGCCACCGGTGAAGAAACCTTCAGGCAGATATCGCTTTTGGGCCACTGGATGAAGGTTCCAATGGCTTGCCCTAGAGTCACGAGCTCGTCATTGGGGGCTTCGGTAGCAGGATGACCTTGAAATTGGTGTGTACACCATCCACTGATACTTTTCCGAAGCCTGGCGCTAAAGCTTGACGGTGCACCATGACCCCTTGAGCAGACGGATATGCCAGGCCCTAAGCAACGCACAAGTCAACAGAGGCATATCTCACTTGGAGCTTGCACTTCGTAGGCTCCTACATAACGATACAAAATTAGCTACTCCAATTAATAGAACTATCAACAGATCGAGCATTCCAGAGATAATAATTATTACCAGGATGTCGTCCACAGGAAATCTGGCCACGTTCTCCGTCGTAGGATTGGACGCGCAACTACTCGGACGGTTGTGCGGGCTAGCTAGCACAGGAGCGGTGGCGGCCTGCTGATTTTCTGTAAATCTCCACATCTCATCTCTGATATAATCAGCTAGCTCCTCTCTAAGAGATGCCTTGATCTCTTCTCGTAGCCGTGCCTCACGCTCGGCTTTGGTTCTCTTCCTACGCCGATACAATTCGGAGTCATCTTGGAAACACCATGTTTCCAAGGAACATAAAGCCCAAGGCCTCTCGTACGACCCGGGTGTTCCTTGTTTCACAGGGCCGCGGAGAGTATATCTTTCTCCCTTGTTCCCTGGAATGATCTCTGGGAAGATTCAACACTCAGCACTTCCTGCAAGAGCACGACATGTCATTTCACTTCCTACGAAGTTGTAGAGTAATTACAAGCTACGTAGTTCGATCAATATCTTACCAGGCGGTGGGACACTTCCTGGTCTGCAGAGTTTCGAAAGGAGACGTCCCCCGATGTCGTTGTAGATGACCTTGCTCTAATCCAATTTCGAGCACAGTCATCCGGGATATTGGCAAATGGCGGGACGGTGTCCTACAGGATTGCCTATTCGTCCTCCCTCCTCCACTGCAGGATTTTACCCGCATACCTAGTTGTGCCAAGTCTGTGGGGTGTGTGTTTTTTGCCTGGAGGGCCTTGTGCGCTACACTTGCACTTTTGAAATCTTTGGTCGTCTTCATCGCCTTGAACTCTTCCCATTGTGGTTCCAGAAATGGGTATTTATGAAAGGGCATTTCATCCTTCTCCACGTAGTTCTTGACAAGCGTGCTCTTCAAGTTCTTCCATGCTTTGCACGCCGCTAGCAAGGCTTGTCATTGCACGGCGTCTTGGTGTTCTTCTGGGATCTCGAACGATGCCAAAATTTCTGTCAGCAGCTAACATTTCTGAGTCCCAAGCACGCTCTTCCACAAATCGAATGTGATCTCAATTCGTTCTCGTGCAACTATTCCGATCATTCTTCGGAATGCGCATACTACTCGGCGAGGAAGGAGAGGGGTCCCAGATCCATCGACCTCTGTGATGGTAAATCGACCCTCTTCCTTGGCGTTTTGATTTTGGAGCGGACGCATCCGGCGATGATGTTGAAGAATGCATAGATGACATGTTGGCCTTCTCATATATGAAAAGTAAGCACAATGTAGCATATACGTTAATAGTGCGGTATAAGCACATACTTATATACATGTATACAACAACAATATATGTATAAGATTTATGAAATAACAACAATATATATGTATACAACAATAAGATTTATGAAACAACAACAATATATGTATACAATATATGAAACAACAACAATATATGTATAAGATTTGTGAAACAACAACAATATATATGTATACAACAATAAGATTTATGAAACAACAACAATATATGTATACAATATATGAAACAACAACAATATATATGTATACAACAATAAGATTTATGAAACAACAACAATATATGTAAACAATAAGATTTAAGGTAACTTGGGGGGACGGAGGCGGCGACGGGCCCGAGGGAGGGGGACGGTGGCGGCGACGGGCCCGAGGGAGGGGGACGGCGACGGCCTCAGGGGGATGGCGGCGGCGACAGGCCGGAGGGAGGGGATGGCGACGGGCTCGGGGGACGGCGACAGCCTCGGGTGGCGGCGGCGGCGACGGGCTCGATCGGGAGAGCGACTAAGTGGTTGCTAATAACTACAGTGTACGCGCAAAACCCTAGCGGGGGGTTATATATAAAGGATTATTATAGACAGTTCTATTTAAGAACTGTTAGTGATATGCCCTAGAGGCAACATGGAGATGTTATATATATCACATACTATGTTTATGATACATTACTTTGTTCCTTGAAATAGACATTATCATTATTGATCAATGAGTATGTGACTTATTCATGAGACTCTTAATGCTAAAATGTTGCTATTTCTAAATGATCCCTAATCATATATCATATGAGGAACAAATATGATTCAAAGATCAGCATATGTATTGATTGATGATCATGTCTCATGGATCATGGTATGGTGATACCAAATCAATAAATGAACATGTGTTAGTGAACATATGTTGGATAGACCCGCCATGAGACACTGCAGAGATTCCATGTGTCATCAGTTGGTCTCAAGTAGTGTTTATGTAGAATCCTTAGACTTGAGATCATCATGGTTCCCAACATGCGTAGTAGCTTATTTTGGGACTACTAAACACTACTCCGTGAATCGGGTAGTCATAAAAGTAGTCTTCGGGTTTGCCATGAAACATGTAGTGGGATGTGAATGATCAAGATAGAATTTGCCCCTCCTTATGGGAGAGATATCTCTGGGCCCCTCGATGTAATGGATTATGAAAGTGCATGGCCATGCCAAGGTGATTGAGGAGTCAATCACAAGTTTATAATCCATCACGCAATCAAGAGAGTGATTGAGCTATTAAGAGGATGGCACATGTCTCGCCTTGAGCTCAATCTATATCATGAGGCAAAGGGATTCGTACATGAGAACATTACAGCTTCAGCCGATATGATCTTTACGTATACTTTGGGGTTAATATGTCTTACTAGAGGCCGCTATTAACAGGGTGACCGGAAAGGCATTTTTGGGTC
This sequence comes from Dendrocalamus sinicus, assembly GCA_036346575.1. Classification (NCBI taxonomy): domain Eukaryota; kingdom Viridiplantae; phylum Streptophyta; class Magnoliopsida; order Poales; family Poaceae; genus Dendrocalamus; species Dendrocalamus sinicus. The sequence goes on along the minus strand of CM070662.1, from coordinate 25,079,271 downwards.
GCAACCAAGTATACGTGAACCTACAGGGTCGCACACTTAACGGGTTGAAACACTAATTCGAATATGATTCGGATGTGGGCTCAATTCGGATAGAGATCCGAATAGACTCCTATTGGGCCTCGGTCCACAAGGCCCAAGTGAGGAGGTCTATATATATGGAGGCGAGGGGCTGAGGGGCATACGCTGCTGTTAATCTCTAGCAAAACCCTAGCCACCACGTCTCGAGCCAAACCCTAACCGTCCACGAGTGCTAGTACACTCGTGATCGGCGTTCCAGCCCCAGACGTGTGGATACCGGTGGAGGCGCTGCTCGTTGCGGTGTTGATCGGCATCAACAACCTACAGATTGGATCTGCTCGTGGTGTGGTTGATCGCGTGGAGGAGACGATCTGTTCGGGACGATCGGCTAACTCCACTACTACCTCGACGCGCGTGGTTGGATCGGCTTCTCCAACTCTTCTTCCGCTGCGCTGCGCGTCTAGTGGTAACGATCCATGATCCCTCCTTAAGCATGATGTCCTTGTGTGCGCGGTAGAAATGTTTTGTTTTCTGCACCTGTAGCCTACGCGCATTCCTTTAAGAACCGTCTGTGATATCAATATCACAGACGATTTTAAACTTAAATGGAGAACCGTCTGTGATAATAAATATCACAGACGGTTCTAAACTGAGAACCGTCTGTGATAAGCCTTTGCCCCCTGTAGTTATTCAATGAACATAGAGATACGTTTGTATTTCTTTACAACAGCCCAATGAACATAGAGATACATTTGTATTTCTTTACAACAGCCCAATGAACATAGAGATACATTTGTATGACACATTCTCAAAATTCACCTATATATCACACATTTTCACATATATACGTAAATGCAAATTCAAATACATCACACACATGCATTGTTGTATACATAAATGCCAATTCACATATACATCACATACATGCATTGTTATATATATATATATATATATATATATATATATATATATATATATATATATATATATATATATATATATATATATATATATATATATATATATATATATATATATATATATATATATATATGCAAATGCAAATGCCCACATATATGTCACACATTCTCATTCCACTTGCTTATTTCCTTTAAAAATTAGCCGTTCATGATGATCAATGTGTACGTAACTAGTTTCATCACGTTGTTCTTCGTCGACCCTTATGCCATTTCCAAAAGGAGGTAACTCGTCAAATTGATTATATTCTTCCTCGTCCACTACATTCTCTACTCCGACAATTCTCCTTTTTCCATGAAGAACTACATGACGTTTTTTATTTGCCGGGTCTGTTACATAGAAAACTTGAACAACTTAGTTGGCGAGTACGAATGGTTCGTCTTTGTACCCGACACGTTGGAGGTCCATGGTAGTGACACTGTACTTGTCAACCTTCACTTGTGGGAGATGCACCCAACGGCAGCGAAATAAGGGGATCTTGAAAATCACGTAGTCGAGCTCCAAAATCTCTTCTATGAACCCATAGTACGAGTTTCTCAACCCATCGGTACTAAATGCATCTATGCGGACACCGCTGTTCTGGTTAGTGCTCTTTACATCCTGAGACTGTGTATAGAATGTGTACTCATTTATGTCATATCCTTGCCATGTCACAACTGTAAATGTTGGCCCTTTTGCCAACCATGTCAGCATCTCACTTGGCGAGCTCCTAGCGATTTGCTCATTCAACCATTGGTTGAACCGACTGTTGTGTTGCCTCATGATCCAAACATCCGGCCCTCCGGATTGTGTTGCCGAAGCACATCCTTGTGCTGGTCGACATAAGATGTCACTTGTATAGCGTCATGGGTTCACATCGTTAGGTAGAATGCGATTCTATGTCTAACTTGTTTTTGCAGGGAATGATGTGAATAGTATGGCCCTATAGCTTATTGGAATGTATGAGATGTATGTGATGCATGTAACATTCGTTCATGGCTTGCGTGTCATGATTATTTCAGCTATTGTTAGCTGTCTATATTGTATTTAACGACCTGCGTGTCGACCTTAATGCTTGAATCTATCTTTGTAATCTTCAATTTCTAGCTATTATAGGTAGTAGCCTAGTTTTAGGTTACAAGCTTTCAAGCATGGTGGCCTAAAGGAGTGATGTGGAGGATGGAGATCGTCTACACCTACATGGAGATGGATATCACCATTTTTTGGGCCATACTACTTCACAGTTAAATGTGTTTATCTGTGATGTTATCTATCTTATTCTTATGCAGTGATATATGTGATATGTTGCTTTGGTAGGATAGAATCCCTCATAAAAATTAGGTGTTAATGCCCTTCCATATGTTGCACCAAAAGATAATGATCACCGTATGGTAGGTCTACCAAAGTAGAGTGACGTCGGTTATCATTATTATTTGGGGTAGATGTCGGACATCTACATGCGGAAGCATTTGGTTTACTTAACAAGGTTATCAAAATAGTTTTGGACCTTGGGGCATAGGTTGGGGCCGGGGCATACTGATGTCACCCAACAAGCAAGAGTCACATAGGGATGTGATTAGCAAGGTGTTGATTACCCATGTCACTAGTTTTCTAGCCGTGATGCCAAAGCTCATTAGGAATTAGTGAAATGAGGATCTTGACCCACTATGTAACTTAGATGGAGTTTTGTTGCAAAACACATAGCGGGAGTCTTTTGTTAAATAGTTTAATAAAAGATGAACATAAACATAGTGCTAAACTTTGCATATTCTTGTGTTGTAGATCATGTCACTAGCGCGCATCCAAGACTTTTAATTTGCGATCTATTCTTGAGAAAGAAAAACTCAATGGAGCGAACTTTATGGATTGGTATCGCAACTTGAGAATTGTTCTCAAGCAAGAGCGCAAGGAGTATGTCCTTGAGTCTCCTTACCCGAAGACTTGCACGATAATGCTCTGCGCACTGAGTGCTGCTGAGAAGCAAATGAATGATTGCCTTGATGTGAGCTGTCTCATGCTTGCCACAATGTCCTCTAAGCTTGGAAGAAATATGGGAACACAGATGCCTACAATATCATTGTGGGGTTGCGTGGTATGTTTGAGAACCAAGCAAGGGTGAGAGGTTCAACACTTCAAAGTCCTTGTTTGCGTGCGAGCTTGCGAAGGGAATCCGTCGACCCTCATGTGATTAAGATGATTGGCTACATTGAGAGTCCGGAAAAGCTTGGTTTTCCCTTAGCCAAGAGTTGGCTACGATGTGATTCTCGATCGCTTCCCGAGCTTTGAGCCATTCATCTTGAACTATCACATGAACAACGTGGACAAGACCTTGGTGAGTTGCATGGGATGCTAAAAGCTGCCGAGAAAGCATTAAGAAAAGCAGCAATCATGTGATGATGATGCAGAAAGGCAAGGGCAAGCCCAATGTCAAGAAAGGCGCGGTCAAAGAAAGTTAGCTCGATGAGATCGCGGCGGTTCTAAGACCAAGCAAGTCAAGAAGAGCGCTGCTCCTAATGCGATTGTTACTCTGTAAGCAATCGGGACATTGGAAAAGGCGCCCAAAGTATTTGGAGGATCTTGAGAAGAAGAAGGGAAGTACGACTTCCACTCGGTATAAATGTTATAGAAATCAATCTTGCTACTTCATCCACCGATTCTTGGGTATTTGATACGGATCGGTTGCTCACATCCGCAAATCGTTGCGGGGCTAAGAAGAAGTAGAAGTTTGAGGAGGAGCGAAGTGGATCTTCGCGTTGGCAATGGAGCAAAAGTTGCTGCGGTGGCTGTTGGCACCATGCCATTGTCTTTACCTTCAGGATTAGTTTTGGAATTGAATAATTGTTATTGTGTTCCATCTCTTTCCAAGAACATTATTTCTGCTTCATGTTTGCAAGCAGAAGGTTATGACTTTAGATCTATGGACAATGGTTGTTCTCTTTATTTCAAAGATATGTTCTATTGTCATACTCCATTGGTGAATGGGTTATACGTTCTTACTCTTGAAGGGTCACCGGTCTATAACATTAATGCAAATAGGCAACGTCCGAATGATTTGAATCCCATGTTTATTTGGCACTGTTGCTTAGGCCACATAAATGAGAAACGCATGGAGAAGCTCCATAGAGATGGTATTTTGCACTCATTTGATTTTGAATCATTTGAGACATGCGAATCTTGTTTACTTGGCAAGATGACAAAGGCACCTTTCACCGGTCGAGGTGAACGGGCAAGTGACTTATTGGCACTCGTACATTCTGATGTATGTGGACCAATGAGCTCAACAGCCAGAGGTGGTTTTCAGTACTTCATAACTTTTACTGATGACTTTAGTAGATATGGGTATATCTACCTGATGAAGCATAAGTCTGAATCCTTTGAAAAGTTCAAAGAATTCCAAAATGAAGTGTAAAATCATTTAGGCAAGACAATCAAGTTTCTACAATCTGATCGTGGAGGCGAGTATTTGAGCCATGAGTTTGGCAATCATCTGAAGGATTGTGGAATTGTTCCACAATTGACTCCGCCAGGAACACCTCAATGGAATGGGGTATCTGAACGGAGAAATCGCACCTTATTAGATATGGTGCGCTCCATGATGAGCCAAAGTGATCTTTCGTTGTCTTTTTGGGGGTACGCTCTTGAAACAGCCGTGTTCACACTAAACAGGGTTCCATCAAAATCAGTAGAAAAGACACCATATGAGATGTGGACAGGACAACGTCCTAGCTTGTCTTTTCTCAAGATTTGGGGATGTGAGGCTTATGTAAAACGTTTACAATCTGATAAGCTCACTCCTAAATCTGATAAATGCTTCTTTATCGGGTATCCTAAGGAAACAAAAGGATATTACTTCTATAATCAAGAAGAAGGCAAAGTGTTTGTCGCCCGGTATGGTGTCTTCTTAGAGAAAGAGTTTCTCTCAAGAAGGGATAGTGGGAGCACGGTGCAACTTGAAGAAATTTGAGAAACACCTAAAAACGTTTCAGCTCCTCTGTAACTACAACAGGATGAACAAACTGTTGAAGAACCTGTTGTGGACACACCGGCACCACGTAGGTCAGAGAGGTCACGTCGTGCACCTGAGAGGTACATGTTCTTGACTACTCAACGACGGGACATATTGTTGTTAGACAACGATGAGCCTAAGACCTATGAAGAAGCGATGGTGGGATCGGACTCGAGAAATGGCTTGAAGCCATGAGATCCGAAATTGAATCCATGCACGATAATCAAGTTTGGAACTTGGTTGATCCACTGATGGTGTTAAAACCATTGAGTGCAAATGGGTTTTCAAGAAAAGATAGACATAGATGGAAATGTTCACATCTATAAAGCGCGATTAGTGGCCAAAGGTTTCAAACAAATTCAAGGTGTTGATTATGATGAAACTTTTACTTTGTCGCAATGCTAAAGTCTATTCGGATCATTCTAGCGATTGTTGCATATTTCGACTATGAAATATGGCAAATGGATGTCAAAACAGCTTTCCTTAATGGAAATTTGGTGAGGATGTGTACATGACACAACCCACGAGTTTTGTCGATCCACAATCGATTGGAAAGATATGCAAGCTGCAAAGATCCATTTATGGATTAAAGCGAGCATCTCGGAGTTGGAACATTCGTTTTGATGAAGTAATCAAAGGGTTTGATTTCATCAAGAACGAAGAAGAGCCTTGTGTTTACAAAAGGCTAGTGGGAGCGCACTCGTATTTCGGTCTTATATGTGGATGACATATTCTTGATCGGAAATGACATTCCTATGCTCGAATCATTAAGTCTTCATTGAAAAATAGTTTCTCTATGAAAGATTTAGGAGAGCGGCATATATTCTGGCATCAAGATCTATAGAGATAGATCAAAAAGGCTAATTGGATTAAGCCAAGATACGTACATTGACAAGGTGTTGAAAAAGTTCAACATGCAGGATTCCAAGAAAGGCTTTCTACCTATGTCACATGGTATAAATCTTAGCAAGAATCAGTGTCCTAGTACATCTGATGAGCGGGATAAAATGAATGCGATTCCATATGCTTCGGCTATTGGGTCCATTATGTATGCCATACTTTGTACACGTCCGGATGTCTCGTATGCTTTAAGTGCTACGAGTAGATACGATCGAGATCGGTGAAGGTCACTGGATTGCCGTAAGAACATCTTGAAGTACTTGAGAAGAACTAAAGATGTGTTCCTCGTCTACGGAGGTGAGGAAGAGCTCGTTGTAAATGGTTACACCGATGCTAGCTTCCAAACTGACAAAGATGATTTTAGATCGCAATCTGGATTTGTGTTACTGCTGAATGGCGGTGCGGTGGTGGAAGAGTTCCAAGCGGGAGACACTTGCTGATTCTACAACAAAAGCCGAGTACATAGCAGCTTCAAGGCTGCTAAAGAGGCTGTTTGGATCAAGAAATTTGTTTCGAGCTTGGTGTGATGGCTAGTGCCTCCATCCCAATGGACCTCTCTTGTGACAATAGTGGGGCCATTGCGCAAGCCAAGGAGCCTAGATCGCACTGAAGTCCAAGCACATTTTACGGCGATTTCATCTCATCCGCGAGATAGTGGAGAGAGGCGATGTGAAGATATGCAAAGTACAAACGGTTTGAACATTGCAGATCCGTTGACAAAGCCGCTTCCCACCAAAGCATGAGGCTCACACTAGGGCAATGCGTATTAGATACCTACATGGTTGACTCTAGTGCAAGTGGGAGACTGTTAGTGATATGCCCTAGAGGCAACATGGAGATGTTATATATATCACATACTATGTTTATGATACATTACTTTGTTCCTTGAAATAGACATTATCATTATTGATCAATGAGTATGTGACTTATTCATGAGACTCTTAATGCTAAAATGTTGCTATTTCTAAATGATCCCTGGTCATATATCATATGAGGAACAAATATGATTCAAAGATCAGCATATGTATTGATTGATGATCATGTCTCATGGATCATGGTATGGTGATACCAAATCAATAATGTGGACATGTGTTAGTGAACATATGTTGGATAGACCCGCCATGAGACACTGCAGAGATTCCATGTGTCATCAGTTGGTCTCAAGTAGTGTTTATGTAGAATCCTTAGACTTGAGATCATCATGGTTCCCAACATTCGTAGTAGCTTATTTTGGGACTACTAAACACTACTCCGTAACTGGGTAGTCATAAAAGTAGTCTTCGAGTTTGCCATGAAACATGTAGTGGGATGTCAATGATCAAGATAGAATTTGCCCCTCCTTATGGAAGAGATATCTCTGGGCCCCTCGATGTAATAGATTATGAAAGTGCATGGCCATACCAAGGTGATTGAGGAGTCAATCACAAGTTTATAATCCATCACGGAATCGAGAGAGTGATTGAGCTATTAAGAGGATGCCACAGGTCTCGCCTTGAGCTCAATCTATATCATGAGGCAAAGGGATTCGTACATGAGAACATTACAGGTTCAGCCGATATGATCTTTACGTATACTTTGGAGTTAATATGTCTTACTAGAGACCGCTATTAACAGGGTGACCGGAAAGGCGTTTCCGGGTCGCGACTAAGTATACGTGAACCTACAGGGTCGCACACTTAACGGGTTGGAACACTAATTCGAATATGATTCGGATGTGGGCTCAATTCGGATAGAGATCCGAATAGACTCCTATTGGGCCTCGGTCCACAAGGCCCAAGTGAGGAGGTCTATATATATGGAGGCAAGGGGCTGAGGGGCATACGCTACTGTTAACCTCTAGCAAAACCCTAGCCGCCACCTCTCGAGCCAAACCCTAACCGTTCACGAGTGCTAGTACACTCATGATCGGCGTTCTAGCCCCGGACGTGTGGATACCGGTGGAGGCGCTGCTCGTTGCGGTGTTGATCGGCATCAACAACCTACAGATTGGATCTGCTCGTGGTGTGGTTGATCGCGTGGAGAGCGATCTGTTGGGACGATCGGCTAACTCCACTACTACCTCGGCGCGTGGTTGGATCGGCTTCTCCAACTCTTCTTCATTGCTGCTGCGTCTAGTGGTAACGATCCATGATCCCTTCTTAAGCATGATGTCCTTGTGTGCGCGGTAGAAAAGTTTTGTTTTCTGCACCCGTAGCCTACGCGCATTCCTTTAAGAACCGTCTGTGATATGAATATCATATACGGTTCTAAACTTAGAACCGTCTGTGATAATAAATATCACAGACGGTTCTAAACGGAGAACCGTCTGTGATAATAAATATCACAGACGGTTCTAAACTGAGAACCGTCTGTGATAAGCCTTTGCCCCCTGTAGTTATTCAATGAACATAGAGATACATTTGTATTTCTTTACAACAGCCCAATGAACATAGATACGTAAATGCGAAATGCGACACATTCTCAAAATTCACCTATATATCACACATTTTCACATATATACGTAAATGCGAATTCACAAATACATCACACACATGCATTGTTGTATACATAAATGCCAATTCACATATACATCACATACATGCATATATATATATATATATATATATATATATATATATATATATATATATATATATATATATATATATATATATATATATATATATATATATATATGCACATATATATCACACATTCTCATTCCACTTGCTTATTTCCTTTAAAAATTAGCGCTCATGATGATCAATGTATGCGTAACTAGTTTCATCACGTTGTTAAGTAAATCGACCCTTATGCCATTTCCAAAAGGAGGTAACTCGTCAAATTGATTATATTCTTCCTCGTCCACTACATTCTCTACTCCGACAATTCTCCTTTTTCCATGAAGAACTACATGGCGTTTCTTATTTGCCGGGTCTGTTACATAGAAAACTTGAACAACTTAGTTGGCGAGTACGAATGGTTCGTCTTTGTACCCGACACGTTGGAGGTCCACGGTAGTGACACTGTACTTGTCAACCTTCACTTGTGGGAGATGCACCCAATGGCAGCGAAATAAGGGGATCTTGAAAATCACGTAGTCGAGCTCCAAAATCTCTTCTATGAACCCATAGTACGAGTTTCTCAACCCATCGGTACTAAATGCATCTATCACGGACACCGCTGTTCAGTTAGTGCTCTTTACATCCACGAGGCTGTATAGAATGTGTACTCATTTATGTCATATCCTTGCCATGTCACAACTGTAAATGTTGGCCCTTTTGCCAACCATGTCATCATCTCACTTGGCGAGCTCCTAGCGATTTGCTCATTCAACCATTGGTTGAACCGACTGTTGTGTTGCCTCATGATCCAAACATCCGGCCGCTCCGGATTGTGTTGCCGAAGCACATCCTTGTGCTGGTCGACATAAGGTGTCACTTCAGACATGTGTTGCAAGACCGTGAAATGGGCTTGAGTATACGTGTCCATATCTGGAGTGATTGCTTTCCTTCCGATAGTTCCGATACCCTTCAGCCTCCCCTCATGACGAGATTGAGGCACACCTATCGGTTGAATCTGAGCCATATAATCGACACAAAACTCAATGACCTCTTCGCTTGCATAACCTTCGATGATGCTGCCCTCCGGCCGAGATCGATTCTGTACGTAGGACTTGAGAATTCTCATGAACCTCTCAAATGGGTACATGCTACGTAGGAATACGGGCCCGCACATTTTTATCTCCCACATAACGTGAACGATGAGATGGACCATGATATCGAAAAACGAAGGAGGGTAATACATTTCAAGATGACATAGAGTCATCACCACCTCGTCCTGCAGAGCATCTAGTCCTCCGGGATCGATGACCTTCTGAGCAATTGTGTTAAAGAAATAACATAGCCTCATGATTGTCTCTCGGACTTTGATCGGCAAAATATTTCTAATTGCAATAGGGAGCTTCTGTGTCATTAGCACATGACAATCATGAGACTTCATGCCATTTAACTTCAAATCTTGCATCGAAACAAGTTTCTTCACGTTGCCGGAGTAACCAGACGGAACTTTGACTCCATGCAAGCACTAGCACAGTTCTGTTTTCTCAGCCTTGGTCAGGGTGTAACATGCAGGGGAAGGTACGTTCGTTCATTATCTATTTTTGTCAGTGCTAACTCAGGCCTGATGTCCATATCAGCCAAGTCAAGCCGTGCGTTGACGCCATCCTTTATTTTATCACAAATGTTCAGTAAGAGACCAATCAAGCTGTCACATACATTCTTTTCTACATGCATGACGTCGATGCAGTGTCGAACATCTAGGCACTCCCAATAAGGTAAGTCTCAAAATATTGATCTCTTCTTCCAGGTGTTCTTCTCATGAGCCCTCAATTTACGTCCCTTTCCGAGAACAACATCTAAATCCTTAACCATATCATAAATCTCTTTTCCCCTTAAATGCCTTGGAGCTGAACCGTCTTCCTTCTCTCCGTCAAATTGTTTCTTCATCTTGCGGTATGGGTGAGCCCTCCGAAGGAACCGGCGGTGACGTATGTAGACGGTTTTGCGTGAGTGTTTCCGCCACACACTCTCGGTACCATCTAAACAGTGAGTACAAGCTTTGGCACCTTTTGTACTCTGACCCGATAGGTTAGCAAGAGTAGGATAATCATTTATGGTGCAGAACAATAAGGAGCACAAAGTGAAGTTCTCTCGTTTGTATGCATCCCATACCTGTACCCCTTCGTTCCACAGTACTTTTAGATCTTTCACCAACGGTGCTAGGTACACATCGATATCATTTCCAGGTTGCTTTGGCCCTTGAATAAGTATCGACAGTAAAATATACTTTCTCTTCATACACAACCAAGGAGGAAGATTATAGATGCAGAGAGTCACGGGCTATGTGTTATGTCGGCTACTCTTGCTACTAAAAGGATTCATTCTATCAGTACTCAGTCCAAACCTTATATTTCTTGGTTCTGCACCGAAGTCTACAAAACTCCTATCGATGTTTCTCCACTAGGCGGAATCACCAAGGTGTCTTAGCATTACATCCTTCTTGCGCTCCTCCGAGTGCCAACGCAGCAGTTTTGCCTCCTTTCGGTTTGTAAAAAATCTTTTCAAACGGGGAATTATAGGAAAATACCATGCCACCTTAGCAGGAGGTCCTTTCTTCACCTCTGTTCCCTCGCCGTCATCTGATTGATTGTTACGTTTGTATCGGGATGCATTGCACACCGGACGTACATGCATGTTTGCATACTCTTTACGGTAGAGGATACAGTCGTTCAGACATGCATGTATTCTTTCTACTTCCATTCCCAATGGACAAAGAACCTTCTTGGCTTTATACGTGGTTTTAGGCAACTCATTTCCCTCAGGAAGCATGTCCGCTAAAAGACTTAGCAGCGCCATGAAACTCTTGTCGGACCAACCGTTACTTGCCTTCAATTTCAACAATTCAAGCACGGCCGACAATCTCGTGTACTTTGACCTGCAGCAAGTGAACAAAGGTTTCTCTGAGTCCTCCATCAAGCCCCGAAATTAACATACTCTCTCTCATTATAATTCTCTTCTACATCACGAAGCATCTGATCCAGATTGTCATCGTGCAACCTATCCGAAACCGAACAACAATCGACATCATCCGGCGGCATGTCATTCACTTCACCGGCGATGTCATCCGCCGGCATATCATTCACTTCACCGGCAATGTCATCCGGCGGCATATGATCATTGATTTCGCCATGACTGGTCCAACACATATAACCCTTTTTGAAACCCCTCCGAATCAAGTGTGCTTCAATTTGCCCTCGGTTCTTAAACATCTTTAAATTCTCGCAGTCAATGCATGGACAGTACATATATTTCACCCCCTTATTCAACATATCCTCTACAGCAACTCTTGTAAAACCAGACATGCCATTAATGTACTTTTCACTTACACGGTTCGCGGCATACATCCAGTTTCAGTCCTACGTTATGTATATATATAACAACTTTGTATTAAAAATTAAATTAATCAATTATTACTACATATATACCACATGCATTGAGGTTTTGCTAGCTTAATTCATATTATAAATACAACAGCTATTTCCCAGCGATCGCTGAAGGAATATAACCAACAATTTTGACAAATTTGGCCTCCCACATAACGGGAGAAATGATCATGTATGGTCAAGTAGATGCAAACCATCTTTAATAACACTCACCAAAACTTAGATCTAAATTATAATGCAAAGAAAAATAAATTTCATTACTAACCATATCTAGAGCAACTAGCACTACTACAGAAAGCCTAATACTAGACGCCAAATTACAGACAGTTTTGTGAAACCGTCTGTGATGTACACTATTACAGACGGTTTTAATTTGGAGGCCGTCTGTGGTATTTGTGGCGGGAAAAAGGAGTATCACAGACGGTTCTTACTGCTGAACCGTCTGTGATACTGGAATATCACAGACGGTTTTATAATAAAAACCGTCTGTGATATGTTTCCCGCCTTGCAATCCCTCAAAATTTCATATTTTCCCACTTAAGTCCGAATATGATTCAGTTTTGAGACACCTTCAGTAAAATGAACATAACTTTTGCATACGGTGTCCGTTTTCGACGTTCTTGTACTCGTTGGAAAGCTAACGACGAGCCCGATCCAAAACAAATGACCGCTTGCAACAATTGCCCTCCAAGACCCAAAAAATCGGCCATCATTGGACCTAAATCTGCGTCGCAAGTTTTTAGTTTCTGTTTTTGCCCTTTTTCTTGGTCTTCGTTTCGGAATTTGAATTTTGCTTCAACTGAAAAGTTGTAGATCTCATCAAAACCTTTAAAATGAGTATATATAAGCTATATAAAATTTTGTTATTTTATCTTTTCAGACTAGTTGTTTATATTACATCGGTATATAAAATTTTGTGCTCTAATTCACAGACGATTCTATATATAGAACCGTCTGTGATATTCATTCATCACAGACGGTTCTATATATAGAACTGTCTGTGATAATCTGACCGCTGGACCCGTCGATCCTCCTGAACCCAATCCTAGCCAATAGAAATCCACCAATCCTCACCCCACGGATCGTAGCTCCGCCTCTCCGTTCCCGCGCCAAAAATTTTGAACTCCCGCCTCTCCCTCCCTCTCTCTCCCCTATAAATATAACTTCCTTGCTGGTCTCCTCTTCCTTGCTGTCCTCCTTGCAGGTCTTCTCTTCCTTGCTGTCCTTCTCCTTGCTATTCTCCTCCTTACTGTCCTCCTCCTAGCTGTTCTCCTCCTCCTTGCAGACGACACACAAGTCTACGGGAGGCAAGACACCGCAGAAGCAACTAGCTCGTGCCAACTGTGCAGACACTCAATCAACGCCGACGATGGTGGGCGTCAAAGACATCCAGCTCATGCATTGCATCAGGGGCGAGAAGGCATAGAGGATCTTTGCTTATTTTTCTGTTCTTGTTGTGTAACCTGCTCATTTTTTGGGATATTGTAATGGTAGGCTCTAATCTTAATAAAAATGGATGTTTTATATTTGTGAAATGAATTGGGATGTGAATTGGATGTATACATGTACATGTTGATCTGCTTGTTTCAGAGGGCATGGCTAGCAATTCCTGAGGCTAGCCAATAAACAGAAATAGGTTTAGGAGTAGAAGCGAATATTACAGACGGTTTTCGAACCATCTGTGGTGCAAATATCACAGACGGTTTTTAACTAAAAACCGTCTATGGTTATAACTTTCACAGACGGTTTTTAGTTAAAAACCGTCTGTGATATTTGCACCACAGACGGTTCGAAAACCTCTATGATGATCTCGTATTATTACTGACCCATAAATTCAGACGGTTCACAAAACCGTCTGTGATGATGTTTTTGAACCGTCTGTGATGACCTTTTCTGTAGTAGTGTAGGAACGTATGAATCTTCAAAGCTCAATCTCTGCCTCCTCCCACCAAATTAATTGGCCAGAAATCGCCTAGCTTGCCTCCTGAGCAAAAGAGTGCAGTACCGGCTAGATCTGGATCGAAATGAAGACAGATGCGGTTCTGAGCGGCGCAATAAATGTCTAGTGCCATTATCACAGACGGTTTTTTTAATAAAAACCGTCTGTGCTATTCGTTTTCTACGACGCTATCAACACAGAAGGTGTCCAAATTAAAACCGTCTGTGTTAGTGTCGGTCACAGACGGTTTTGTCAAACCGTCTGTGATTTGACGTCTAGTATTAGGCTTTCTGTAGTAGTGGTTCTTTACAATTTGACTTACGTTAACAATGACATGTCTTATATAACATACATTCACTGACCTTACTCTCTAAAACCCTATCCACGACTCAAAACCACAAAAACAAAAGTCCTGACCGAAAGCTCGTAGAGCAGCCGGTGCCCGGTCAGACCGGAGTACCGCGAAATCGAATCGCTGATTAAACCTGCTGATCGCATGCATGCATACTGGCTTCACTAATCGCCATGCAAACGTCCTCGTTAAAGCGTGCATGCAAGGCCAATGCATGCTGGCCTCATTACAGCAACCCAAGACAACACAAGCACTACCGGGCTCAGCAGCTTTGCCGAGTGCCGGTGGCACTCGGCAAAGCACGAGAAACACTCGGCAAAGGATTTGCCGAGTGCCACCCATGACATAGCTCACACGGCATAGTTTCTGACGGCAAAAAGCTCACCCGATAGATTGCACTCGGCAAAATTCCAGACACTCGGCATATAGCAGCTTTCCGGTAGTGAAGCATGCATGGCTACGGGACTGCATGCATAGCTTTCCGCATACAAGCAGCATATCAATTCGGTACAGCAGTCAGATATATAACAGTAGACTGTCCATATTTTCAACTCCTAAAATGACAATAATTATTCACAATAATAAATATTTAGAATCTTTTCATATGGTACTTCAAGATTTTCTTCCAGTTCTGTTCCAGCGTCGTCTCGTAGAACATGCACCGCTGGACCTGCTCCCTAGTCGCTGACCCCCTTTGCTGACGAACATGAACGGGCAGTACCACTTGGTGACGACCACAACGACGGGAGGCGCGCCGCTGCCGGCCGGCTTGTTGCTCTCAGGCATCTAGATATTTTCAGTTCGTTGCAAACAACATAAGCGCATGTTTGGCGTCGTGATATATACTAGTTGGACGAGTGAGACAGGGACAAGCTAGGGAGCAGATCTCATCGAGTATGCTGCACTGTTAACAAGCATCCAAGTTGAATTTTGGTTTGCATAGTCGGGCTTATTTAGAGAACACATAGCGCTGTCAGTATGTTGCCGAGAGTAATTTCTCTGACGGATGAGCACAATACATATGGATGTGATCGAGGAACCAGCGCACGTTTAGCAGTGCCCATGTTTATCATTGGATGTATACATTCTTGTCATTCGGAATGGAAATTCCAGATGTTGTTCTTTTGTTTCTTTAGTGATTTATGTTAATAACACAAGGTTGAAGTAAATAAGTATAACTTTGACCCTAGTCAACAACTTTTTACCATCAATCGTCCTTGAGTCGATGAACTGTTGGATATGACTTGGTTGGGGGGTTTGTACTACGAAAGCTCTTAGTTAGACTGCCAGTGGGTACCTATTATCCTCATTAATCTCTATCTGCATTTTGGTTAGGGTAAAATAAGAAATAAAATACCTATTTAAATTTAGGTATAGAGTATAACACACACTTACCTATTTTTATCCATACACATTCAAATCTAAGGTTGAGAGTGTATTTAGGCTACTCATGGGTTGGACTACCCATACTCAGTTATAACTTCATATAAAAATATGTGGGAGTCACCTGTGCACCTGTGTCCGCCAATTTGCATAGAATAGATCCCCTACACACAATCAATTTCAGCAAATTTCAGTCAATTTTATAAAACTTTTGCGGTGTGAACGCGAGGTTGTAATTTCAAATACCGAAGTTTTACAAAAGCTTCCTATAAAAACATGTAGGGTCTACGTGTACATCTAGCTCTACTAATTTACATGGAATAGCTCCTCTGCACGCAGAATCATCTTCAACAAATTTCAATCGATTTAGGGAAACTTTTATGGTGTAAACTCGATGTTGAAATTTCAAATACCGAAGTTTTACAAAAACCTCCTTCAAAAGCCTCTTTGACTTAGCTCCTCTTTCCTTCTTCTTTACCCACTGGGTTATCCAAACCCATTGGGTATACCCTCTTTTATTTGGGTATAAGTAATATTATTTCAAATGGTTCAGGATAAAATTGGGTATATATTTGGGTTATCCATACTTTAGCTAGTGGCATCCCTACTCTTAGTCTCAGAGTTTGTCCTTTTAAACTATGATTTATTAATCTAATAAACAGTGATTGATAAGAGCAACTAGAGCAGCTGAAAAGTAAAAAAAGGAACAGGGCCTCACCACCAGCTACACAGGTTATGATTGGATCAACCATTGGATTATTGGTGGTGATCATTTGGGCTTTTTTTGGCTTATGGCTGAAAAGCACTGTAGCTGGCTAAAAAAATATTGTAGTTGACAGAGGCTTATTTAGCTTAATTAAATTTTAAAAAATTAAAAAATATAAAAAATATGTTAGCCCATTATGTATAACACAAACAAATACGGAAAAAAAGAACTGACAAAAAAGCTCAACAAAAAGCTAAAAGTTCAAAAAAAACGAAATTTATGAATAGTAAAAAATAAATCGAAAGCTAAAAACTGAAGCCAAAACGATCATATCCTATATGACAAGGATTCCTACCGGAAGGGCACCAATTCTAAGACGCGCACGCGCGGCCTTTTTGTATTTTGCTTGAATTACAAACCGTTCAACCATGTAGGGTTGTTCCGTTGTTGACTTTGCTATGGAGGAGGCACTTTGACAGATACGTACGACTAGTCTCTGAACACCATAACGAATGCTTCTCATGTGTTCAATGGAACGCGTGTTTGTAAGATTCAGGCGTACGTTCGCCATCTTGGTAGTAGTCAATGATCAATATTTGACCTGCCATGCATTCAAGTACACGCATCCCCCGGCAGATTACCAATGACCGATGTAGGAGTACTACTAGGACAGGACTGTTTTACACTGGAATGGACTACGAGGTTAATGATTATATCACGAGGGGGTGTTCTTTTATACTGTATCTTATGATTCTCGGTTTAAACTTTTAAATTTTGGCTGTTTGTGTGAGAGAGTACGAAGAGAGATACTCATGTGTGATTTTGTCCGATATAGATGAAGTTAAGATAGTGTTTACTATGATCGACTTATAGACCCCACCTTAAAAGACACTTAGTTTGAAAGATAGTTACCGTAGTATAAGCCAAAAGCCATAAATCTAAAGTCCAAAAGAACATAGCCATAAAATAGCACAATTCAACTTACCAAGTACTTCTGATGTGCTATTCATCACCCAACTACTCTTTCTTTGCAAAATCAGTTGAATTTTTGATCTCTAGATCGTGCTTGAGGATTCATGTGCGGCACTACCTTCTCCACCTTCGGCGAGGCTCCACCTCTGGTAGGGCTTCGGTGACCATTGTTACAAATGGTGAGGCCAAGTGAGTTGTGCACGAGCACGACCACCTCAACCGAATGTGCGCGTGGGCACAACCACCGTTGAAGCCGGCTTGCTTCCCCCATTGACGAACATCCCCCTTCGCTGACTACCCCTACGATGAACGCTGCTCCTGTTGCCGGCGATGGTCGTGGTGTAGGGGCGGACACCGGAGACAAAGATGGCTTGGTGGAGGCACGGGAGTGGACGACGGCAGGGGATGGGGGAGGCTTGGGGGTATTGAGAAAGAGGGGAAGGAGGCGGCGAAGCTCTAGTAAGCCTCACCGGAGCCGACGCAAGTAGAAATTGGCGGTAGCAGCCATGGATGTTGGATTGGGAGGAAGGTTCCAGTGATGGACATGACTGTAGATCTGGATGGTTGAATCCGCATATAACGGTCCAAAATTTGACTAAAATATTTGAAGAAATTTAGTTGGTTGATGTATAGACGAAATTTTTGTACGGATAACCCGTTTTTTATTCGAAAATACAGAAATATACCCGCGACAAAATTTTTTACACAAATAGGCTCGAGTCGCCAAACCATTGGGCGATTTACACTTGTCGCCCCACCAAAACGCGACTTATAAAGAATCTGGTAACCGTTGGGCGATTAAATGCAATCGTCTCCCCGTTAAGCAATTCAAATGAATCGCCCCGTTCGGCGACATAAAGAAGAGTCGCCCAACGGGGGGGGCGACTGCATGTGAAACAGCCCGACGGCCGAGCCCCTTTTCTTCCCCACGCCTGCTCGCGACTGCATGGTTGTAATTTGAAACTCGTAAAAAATGTGGTATAGTCACATGTACTGGTATATGTCACAATTTTTTTTAATTTTGTAATTAAGTCTCACAAGAACTGGTATTTAATATTTGTCACATTACTTGATATAGAAATAAATTTCTATACGAAAAGAAGAGATAATAGCATTGTTTGAATTTAAATGAACTTTATAATATAACGCAGTAACATGCCGCGCATTTATCCATTACATGCATGACATACACCCCTCACTCCCCACCCTAAGGTGCTCCATCACCTGCTCCATCACCGCGCCCGCGTCCTGCCATACGGCCCCGCTTGGCCGTCCTCCGGTGCAACGGATTACGAGGCGGCGGGCGACGAGGGTCCGAAAAAGTAAAATGAGCAGGTGGGTTTCGCACCCGCGGCTACGCCGGTGGAGTCACCTGCACCTCCGGCTGTGTGGCATCCGGTGCACCGGGGAGGCCGCTGCCGGAGAGAACGTCCGTTCGGTCTTTGCGTCGGAGGACGCCGAGCGATCCAAAAAAACTGGTCCACCTCGATGTGGCCCGGGGAGAAGCGTCCCTGCTGCTGGTAAGGACCTGCAATAGTAATATCGTTAGTTCGTTGCATGTCGTCTTAGGTTAAAAACAAGCTTGGACGATGCGTACCCATACATGGCGCCATGAAATCATCCGTGTGGAAGCCGGGGATGTACATAGGAGGCCGTGACCAAGGAGAACTCCCTGGCTGGTCCGGGGGAGGTGGACGTGTCCACGTAGAACTCCCTGGCTGCTCCGGGGGAGGTGGACGTGTCCACGTACTACCTCCGGAGTAGTGCCACGCTGGTCGGGGTGGCACTGGTGGTCGGGGTGGCACTGGTGGTCGGGGTGCACTGGGCGTAGGTGTGGAGACCGCCGGTAGCCTCGTGCAGGACAGCAGGCTGACGATACGTCTACACCCGGCCTCCATCCGTCGCGCAAAGCTGACGGCCTCCTCGCGGGTCAACTCCCCACCTGTGCCCCACCTCTGCACTAGTGCGGAGGACTCCGACCACATCGTGGCACCGACGTCAGCCTGGACAAAAAGACATAGAATGGTCCATCGTCGAAACGATATTGCCATTTGAGAATTTTTGAAATTACAAGTTACGTACCGCGATGTGAGCGTCGCGTGCCAAGTGCGCAGGGTACGCGTCTGTCGGTGCGGCGACGTGTGGGGCAAGTGGGTCAACGACATGTACCAGCCTGGTACGAGTCCGTGCCTGGTACCAGATGAGGTACTCCGCGTAGTCGGCTATGTCGTATGGCCGGTCCTCGTCCACGCGGTCATCCAGCGCACCCTCCCACTGCGCAATCCAGGGCTGCATCCTCCTGGACCAGTCTGTGCCTTTCTTGACTCCCTTCGTGGTGTGCCTGTTTATGGAACCATTACGTAATGTAAGTACTTGCGATCACAATAGTAAGTACGTACAAAAATATCAGAAGCGATCACTCACGCGTGCACGCGGCGGAATCGGCGCCCGACCGTACAGAAGTGCTGCCGCAGCCCAAACTGCCGCATGACTCGCTGCGGTGCGTAGTCCTCCACGTAGATGCCGTACACGAGCTTCCGCGGTCAGCCGAAAGCTTTGGTCACGCCCGGCCACAAGTGCAGATATGTAGGGACCCGGATATTAACATCCGGATTCCTCGTGATTTCTCGCACTATTCCTGGATCGATAGATAGTGCTCACGATTCTGATTCGAATATCAAAATACATATCATGTGAAAGCGTAAATGTAATAGTAAACTTACTCATGGGCCGATTAGGCCGAAATCATTAAATTGCAGCAACGGAAGAATGAAGTACACAGGTGGGACCTTCAGGACATGCCCACAGGCAGCCAACTGGAGGTTCGCGACCTAGCCCTTGACATCTTCCTCTTCTGACCAGCTTGTCCAATCTTGTTGCTGAGGCGAGGTGATTTGATTTCTTGATTCTGAATTTTGTCGCAAAAGCGAGCGTGAGCACTCCGACCCCGTGCTCCGCGAGCCAATACACAGAATGCAAATAAATAGTATGCATGGCTTAACAGAGGAGAGGCTCGGGTTATTTTGTTTTGCAAGGAGTGCTTTTGAATACAATTAACTAAAAATCCCTAAGACCTAGCAATTTGAACCAAATCATAATGTACAAGGAAATGCATTATTAATATCGATTCAGATTCCATCCACCGTTACATGGCATCTGCATCATATAGCAATTTCTTCACGTTATAGCCGCTTAACTTACCACTGGGGCGACACCGGGACAATTCCAAACCAGGCGCGTCCTTCGCCCTTCAAGTTTCCATTCGATTTCCAATGTTTTTAAAATGTAACTATATCGATTAAGTTCCCATGTTCGCCCATGACCGTGGGCACGGCTATTCGAATAGTTTTGACTCTGCGAGTTTGTACACTTTCACCACAAGAGATGATCAACTCGTTGCCCCACACGATTCCTTAGTCATGTGGTTGAGCAGATCATCACGGTGACTTTTCAAAATATCTAGCCCTTTCTTTCATCTCACACTATGGGTGACCGCCCATTTGCGATGGGTCCCATCTGTGCGCGGGATGTTTTCCCCAGACTCTAACGCAGCTCGGGCTCCTACTTCCCGCAACGTTAGGAAAGCGGAAAACTTCACCCCACCGGTGTCCCTTCGCCCCTTGCCATAGCATAACCCCATCAATCCACTACCGGTGAGATGAGTCCAGATTTTGATAAGTCTACTTAGCCAAGTTGTATTTCTGAGACTTGTGGTTGTCTTTATTTTACACGGTTGACATGACAAGATTCGGTCCTTAGTATTATCTGAGCGGTTCTACCACACTCCACAATTTTGTGCATTCCTTCGCACCACATACCAGCCCCCAAACCATCCGCTCAGATATTAAAGCAAATTGTGAGTTTTGGGAGCATAAAATAACCATATCCATCATACACCAGTCATTACCACCATGACTGCCCAACCAACTTTTCTCATGATTAAAAAGTGATGCTTGGGCGCTCTCGCGCCCATGAGTACCTAAACAATACTACGCATGGCATATGATTACGGACTTATTTTCGAAAGGTTATTATTATAATTTGTGCTAGGGCGACAATGTTCACATGTTCAAATATTTCAAAGGAGGGGTAATATTAACCAAGTACACAATGGGATATAACTAGAATCTTAAATTAACATGTATTTGCATATAAATAACCGCATGCAATTTGATAATTTAAAGCAAAGTAATTTGCAGAAATGTAGGTTCAACATGATCAAAGTATTGACTCGCCTGGCGCGGTTTACCGCGGTCTTGAGCTCACTCAAAGCTATATCATTTGATGGTCTTGAGCTTCCAGTCTTTATCTTCAACTTGATCTCGATCTCGCTTGATCCATTCATTCTTCGGGACTCCAGTTTCTAACTACGCGACAAACAATCGACCGGATAAAAGCAAATAACTCAAAAGATCCAAATAAATCCGATTAATTCAAATTGCCGATTTAATTTAATTTATTCATTTATTACGATTTGAGAATAGAAGGATGATTCGGTTTAGTGTTTTGCAAACACAGCGGCAGCTGGATTTGAGTGAGAGGACGAGTTATCTGAATAGCTTTACCGTGAGGGAAAATTCTATGATAATAAGAGATCAAAAGGGAGGAAGTATCTACATGAGTTATTTACTTTGGAAAAGAAGTGGCCCAGCGTAGCCGATTGGAGAAAGGCGATGTTCGATCTTTTTATTACTAACCTCTTTTATTATTTTTGTATTTATCAAGGAAGTTCCATGAGTCGGGTTAGACCTATAGACTGGTGTAGAAGTTTAGTGCACAAATTTTATCTTTAGAGTATGTATTCCTTGCAAGTTAGGTAAAGGCAAACTGGACTGGTGGATGAGATCTGTACTTATTCTATAAATCTTTTAGTCAAAAGTATTATAACACTTAGATATCTTTATTAAGTTTTTAGAATAGTCTCTGATATAGGCTTTTACTTATTAATTAGATTAAGATAAATAGCAAGGGCTCAATATCTATTCATATATGGTATTTAATTCAAATTTGAATCTCTAATAATCCCATTATCATATTTTATGTATCTTCATTCATAGCTAGGCTAACCTTAAGTTGAATTAGGATCCACTCATATGGGTCCTAACTTGTTATATATATACAATTATGCTTAATACTATTATGTACTAAAGCTAGTGTCAAGATTCAATTAGTGGTACCATTACCATTTTATTTGCACCTTTGTTATTATTAAGCTTAACTTTATTTTTAATTTTTATTTATCTAGCAAAACTTGTCGTACAAGGTTATGTATTAATATAGCTACTTAATCAAATATACTATGGAGATTTGTTTAGCGACGGTATGTTAAATGCTAGTGCATACATTATAATGAAGTGTAATCTTTATTAAGTTTTGAGTATCTAACCATAGTCATTTTATGTGGAATGTTAATTTAAATACCAACTGTCATTATTAACTAAATCTAGCTTTTGAGATTTATTTATCGGCGATGTACTAATGGTGGGGTTTATATTATAAATCATGACTTTCCAATTTAAATATGTATTTCATTTAATTTGGTGTTGGCATGAATCAAGAATTATTTAAAGTTTAACCATAAGTCAATTATATACAATGTAGCCTCTAAGTCAATTTGAATATCATGGCCTAAAGGTTGGTGGCTTAATGTTCACATTATTTAATAGTCAAAAGGACACCTAGCAACATCCCTACTAAGCCTTTAATTAATAGTTAGGATTTAATTAATGGCACCACTACCATTTTGTCTATAGCTCGATTATTATTAGGCTTAGTTTTTAGTTTCAATTTAAATCCTATTCATCTATCATGGGTTCATGTTTTGACATAGCTATTAATTAAATCTACAAAGGGAACTTGTTGAAATGATGGTAGGATAAAGGTTAAAGTTTACATTTTAATTTCATGCAAGGGTAATCTTTATTTAAACTTGGACATTTTAACCAAAGGCACTTTTCTTTATCAATATCTTTATTACTTAGCCTTTTAGACAATTATTCAAACCATATTAATTAATCATATATGAACTAACCCAAATTTAAATCTCACATAACCTCTTTTATATCCTAATTAAATTTGGTTAGCTTCTCTAAATTATTTCCTAATTTTTCATGGCTTTTATTCATTAGAAATAAGCTAAAAAAATAGAATAAGAATGTGGGGAAAAAGTGCTGCCGACTAGAATTGAACTCGAGACCTGAGCATTGTGAGTCTAACGCGCTCGGCTAGCCAAGCAGGCGAAGTGCAGGGGCGATGCAAGGTGTCGCGGAATATAAGGAGAGGTGAGGATGCCCAGAACCAAAATAGGGAGGCGGCGGAGCTCGGTGATGCGCGCGGCGGCGGCGCGCCGGGAGGCGGAGATGATCGGCAAAATGGGTT
The DNA here is from genome assembly GCA_036346575.1 of Dendrocalamus sinicus. Classification (NCBI taxonomy): domain Eukaryota; kingdom Viridiplantae; phylum Streptophyta; class Magnoliopsida; order Poales; family Poaceae; genus Dendrocalamus; species Dendrocalamus sinicus. The sequence goes on along the minus strand of CM070662.1, from coordinate 25,055,677 downwards.
CCGTGGGGCTGTAAGCCGATGGAGGTCTTGGTGTGAGCCGGGATCACGAGGCGGCCGCCGGCGAGACTCGGCGGCGAGGTGGGGTGGAGCAGGCGTCGGCGGTCGGGAGAAGGAAGAAGGGAATTCGAGCGCGCCTGAGCATGTAGGAGGTATAAGGATGCTTACCATGCCGTTGGTTGAGCCGGGGAGGAGCCGAGGTGAGCCGGCGGCGAGGGCCATGGGTGGCGCAGGGAGGTTCACGTCGCTGGCGAGCTGGGGAAAAGGAGGGCCTCCGGCGGCGGTTGGAGGAGGTCCGTGGCGACGGTGAGTAGCTCCAACGGCGAGGAATCGACGAGATACTCGCCGAGGAGGGAGCGGCTTTGGCAGCGGCGGTTTTGACCGGTGTTGGGGAAGAAGGCCTTGCCGGTGAGCTAGAGGCGCCGGGAGTCCAATTACTCGAGGCAGGAGGGAGGGGGCTGCTCGGGGCGCGCCATGACGCGCTCGGAGTGGTGGGGAGTCGCCGGAGTGCTGGAAATGGCATGGAGGCGCTGCGGCCGGTGCACGGGCAGAGGCGGGAGAAAAAGCAGGGAAGAAAGAGGGTGGAGCGGGATCTTCTTATGCTCACGGGGTAGTTGCGGAGACCGTGGGCGCTTGGGCAAAAACCGGGGGCGACGGCAGGAGGGTGCAGCGCATGGCTGCCACGGGGCGGACGTCCGCTGCGGCGTCAGAAGGAGCTGAGCACGGGGAGGAAAGAGAGAAGGCGGGGAAGAAGGAGCTGGCGCGGGGCTGGGGCCGGCTGGCCAGAGAGGGAAGGCGGGGTGGAGACGGGGCCACGCGCCAGAGAAAAGGGGGCGCGGGCAGAGCGGGGAAGCCCGCGCGGCCACGCGGCAGCGGGAGGAGAGACGCGGGCAGGGGCGCGGTCCGCCGGCAGGAGTCGGGCGCGTGTGGAGTGGCCCCACGAGCAACGAGCGCAGCGGCGCGGCGTGGCGAGTGGCCGGTCGATGCGGGAGTTTGGAGCGGGGAGAGAGGGGGTTGGGCCGGGCCTCCGGCCGGCCTGACTTTCTTTTCTTTTCTTTTTATTTGTATTCCCATTTTGCTAATTTATGCCATTATTTTCAAAATGAGGTTTTATATTTTAAACTCAGGTTTCTCTCTTCTTATACTGGATCATCTTTTCATATTCGCATTTTAAATCTTGATTTTCTATTAATTAAATATGTTTGCTTCTTCTTGATCCTTTTACTTTTGTAACCTTCACCAAATTTCTCAGAAAAACATCATAAACTCCAAATTCAAATAAAACATATTGCAAGAATAATTCAGGAGCTCCACATTTTTCAAATTTAAAATTTCAGGATGTTACAAGATAGCCCGTCAGGAGCACGGGCCTGCACTGCCTCCGGTGCGTAAGGCTCCCAGCGCACGTCGGAGTCTGCGAGGCGGTCCAACTGCTCCACGAAGGGGTGGTACGCCCGCGTGACCTGCACGTGTGCGAACTGTACCTGCAAGAAAGGCAAATTATTTTAGTACGACGATCGTTAAAAAGTTGACTACGATAAAATAAAACTCACTCGTCGACGACACCAAATAGAACCCATCATCGGCCGGTCGATGTCTCCCCCCGGGTACATCTCGGGCCCGTAGGGACCCATGTCGTCTAGTACAGGTCGTCCGAGACTGAAGCGCTCGAACGACCACAACTGCAGCAGCAGGGGACATCCCGTGAGGATCGAGTTCGCCTTAATCCTCGTGCACGCATCGCACAGGCCGCGGTACGTCGCGGCAAGTGCGGCCGATCCCCAGCTGATCTGGACGGCCTCGCCGTCCGCAATCGCCCTCGCATAAGCGATAAGGCGCGCGTCAACGGTGTTGCCGTGGGTGGTGGTGAAGAGCACCCAACCAAACAGCCACAGCAAGTAAGCCTCCAGGTGGCGCGCGACACGTAATCGTCGAGATCGCAACCATGCGCTCAACCTGAATGCGAACAAGTTTTTATTAGTATGTAATTGCACAAATACGAGTTTCGAAGACGCGATCGACTTGAAACACCACGTACCTGGTACTGTGCCAGCCACCTCATCGTCGGTCCATGCTTCTGCCTCTCGTCGAAGATGTGGTGCTGATCGGCCGGTGGAAGGACCCCTTGGAATCTGCCGAGCAGGTCCTCGCGCCACTCGGCGGGAGCCTCCGGTAGGAAGGCAGCGTCTCCCGCGACCGGAAGGCCAAGGAGTACGGACACGTCCTGCAGGGTCGGCGCCATCTCCCCGACTGGTAGATGGAAAGTGTGCATCTCGGGCCGCCAACGGTCCACCAAAGCCGTCAGCAGGGAACGGTCGAACGGGAAGCGTCGTGATCGCTCCACGCCCGCCTCGTCCCCCTCCCCGGCCAAGGCACCTCCGTCCTCATCCGTGGCCTGCACCATCCGGGCAAGAGGGAGAAGTCCGGCATCCCGCAGCCTGCAAATAAAGTGAAGGTCAGCATTAAATATTTTTATGGTAATACTAAAACGTTGGCATAGTGCAAACCTGGCAGTCCAACGGGGGTCGAGTCCCCAGGCCACACGAGGTGTGCGTGTCCGGACCACTCCCAGCTCAGTCGACTCGTCCGTGCTCCCCGGTGGCGGCGCACGACGGGAAGCGCGGTGCACGCGGTCCAAGTGCTCGTCCAACAGCGTGTACCGCCAGTCACCCGCCATAACTGTAAAATTATCTAAATGTAAATTTGTACAGTACATTTTCTACAATAATACATGAAAAATAGTATACAAAATTTCGACACAACAATTTTCTACATTTAAATTTTCTTCATTTCAATTTTGTAAACTGCATCTACATTTGTACATTGAATGATCTACAATAAATTTGTAAAGTAAATTTTCCACAATAATACATTACAAATATTATACAAAAAACTATATTTTTCTACATTTAAATTTGTACATCTAAATTTGTAAACTGCATCTACATTTCTAAATTAAATGTTCTAAACTAGATTTTCTAAACTAAATATCTAAGCTAATTTTCTAAACTAAATATCTCTACTAAATATCTAAGCTAAATTTGTAAACTAAATATCTACACTCTACACTACATTTTCTAAACTAAATTTATCTAAACAAATTTTCTAAAGTCAATTTTCACAATAATGCATTACAAATATTATACAAAAAACTATATTTTTCTACATTTAAATTTATACATCTAAATTTGTAAACTGCATCTACATTTCTAAATTAAATGTTCTAAACTAGATTTTCTAAACTAAATATCTAAGCTAATTTTCTAAACTAAATATCTAAACTAAATTTGTAAACTAAATATCTACACTAGATTTTCTAAACTAAATTTATCTAAACTAATTTTCTAATATAAATTTTCTAAAAGTAGAAAAATACCTGCAAATCCCGCGGCTTCTCCTCCTCTCCCTCTCCTCCCCCTCTCCTTCTCTTCTTCCCTCTCCTCCCCCTCTCCTTCTCTTCTTCCCTCTCCTCTCCCTCTCCTTCTCTTCTTCCCCTCTCCTCCTCCTCTTCCTTCCTCTCTTCTGCTCTGTCTTCTCGCGCGGTGGAGACTGTGAATGGCGAGCGAGCAGGCGTGGGGAAGAAAAGGGGCTCGGCCGTCGGGCTGTTTCACATCACGATCGCCCCCGTTGGGCGACTCTTCTTTATGTCGTCGAACGGGGGGGGCGATTCATTTGAATCGCTTAACGGGGAGGCGATTGCATTTAATCGCCCAACGGTTACCAGATTCTTTATAAGTCGCGTTTTGGTGGGGCGACAAGTGTAAATCGCCCAATGGTTTGGCGACTCGAGCCTATTTGTGTAAAAAATTTTGTCGCGGGTATATTTCTGTATTTTCGAATAAAAAACGGGTTATCCGTACAAAAATTTCATGTATAGACTGTCTCTTAATATTTGGCACAAACTGGTCTTTCAAATCTTATTCTCCCGTTTTACCCGCTTATCCATGAAACCATTTCAAAGTGCAAATGTGCAGTATAGCACATTTTTGCTATCTAGTGAGCCACTGCCTTAATTCGACAAGAAAAGATACTTCGATTACAGCTTTTGCTTATGCCCATTTGGTTCTAATCTTGTTGGTGTGCTTGAAATCATAAGTCAGAGCCAAGCTGCCATCCATCCTCCTGAGAACGAACCTCTCCACCAGCACGTAGCAGCCAAACTTCTCCCATCCACCGAGCCCTTCACACCTCTCCACCCTCTCTATCTTCTCCACGTCGCCATTGCTGACCCACCCACCCCTCTCCAGCTCCCATTTCATCCTCTCCCAAAGCACCACGCTCAGCCCCAGCCCTCCGGTGGCCGCCGAGCTCGCCGCCGGTCGGAACCACATCACCCCGTCGACCACCTGGGTGCCGCCTTCTTGTACCGCGTCGGTGCCGCCCAGCAGCGCCGTTGACCGGCGCACCGTCGCGCTCACCGCGACCTCCGGTGTGCTCTCCCGGCCGTTAATATTGTGGCGGGTGTATATCTCCTCCCAGTTCTGCTCCAGCGTCATCTCGTAGAACATGGACTGCCGGACCTGGTCCTTGAGCCGCTGGCCCCCTTCGCTGACGAACATGAACGGGCAGTACCACTTGCCGACGACCACAGCGACGGAGTCGAGGTCGGGCATCCTGTGACGGAGCGGCGAGTCCATCCCCTGCGCGTCGGTGAGCTCGTAGGTCGTGGACATCGAGGAATGCACTTCCCAGCCCTTCCTCCTCAGGTAGTACGGCGGGATGCCGTCCGGCGCGACGGCCTGGGCACTGAATCCCCTGCGGTGCCGCTGCTGCACCACCTCCACCTGTTGGTAGACGTCCCGGTGGTCGAATGGCCTCGGCGGCACGTCCTTCACGAAGGAGCAGAAGCAGCATGTGGTCTTGTCCTCCTCCCTCGAGCACGCCGACACCTCCCTGCACATCAGCCAGACATGGACATCGTTGTCGCCAAGATCATGGCACCTATCTATATATTGAACATGGTGCATGCTGAAATCGACCAAATTCTCCATCAATCTATCAACTGCTAACCGTACGTACGTACCCCGTGTGTTTGCCGCTGGCTCGGACGACGTAGTAACGGTTGGACGACAGGGGCTGGCCCAAGACCGGCACGAACATGACGTCGTCGCGGTCCGTGCTGGTCGTCGTGCCGCCGGTGCTGGAGTTTGTGGTCGTCGTGCTGTACTCCACCTTGAGCTTCCGGTTCTGCGGGAAGGGGAGGCGGTACACCTGCATGTCCCTGCACAGGCCCCAGCAGGACGTCGCACGCTCGATGGCCTCCTCGTCTTCCACGACCAGGATCCCGGAGCCAGGGCCCTCCGGCGGCGGCTCCGCCGCGGCCTGGGGGTTGTTGAAGTACCGCGATATCGGCCTGGTGACGTACATTCTGTTCGCTCCTCGATCTGTTGCTCCCTCCTGGATCTTCACAGCCCAATGCCAAAAAATTGAGGACTTGGTGTGCACCTTTCTAGGCCACTTATCACAGAAAAATATCGAGATAGACGTGGCCGTCGTACCATCTTAGAGCTCTTTGTCACAGATTAATTAGGTTGGTACGTGCAATAATACAGTCAATGGACCAAATAAAGTCAATGGTTAGCCATCTGCGACATTTCCAGCGCGATGCAAGTAGGACATTTGCAAACCGAATCAGTCAACACGATTTGGTTGTTCACGTGTGCTGACTGGGAGCGAGACAACTAGTTTATTGCTCTATGGGAGACTAGTCTCGTTGCCTTGGTATTATTCTTCAAAAAAAATTTTGGTATTTACATAAACCAAACCATAATTTCATTTTATAAATATGTTGTTGTTTTTAAATACCGTATTAACCGAAAATACCAAATAAACAGCAGTAACAACCGTTCAGGTGTAGCACTATTAGATATTGTAATTTATGCTATCTGCTGCCGTTGTAGACTTGGCTGTGGTAGGAGAAGGTATTGGTGCGCGAGCTAGCGTACAAAACGTACGATTAGACTCTTCCGAATCCAGGTTTACTTGCACCAAAAGACTCTGATGTGTTCAATGGAACACGTGTTTACAAGTATCGGTACAGCAATTAATTACGCGTTTGTCAACTTGCCAGGCGAGTCAACGATCTCAAGAATGTTTTGACCTGCCATGCATACTAGTATGTATATATGTCCCCACAGATTTCCAATGATGTACTCTCACTGTATCGATATCGAAAGGTCATACTTCGTAAATCAAAGCTGGGGGATTCCCCGTCGCTCGCCCCTGCCACGTCGCCCCGCATCCCTCCCTCGGCCGGCGCGTGTCGGCGCATTTTGCGTACGGCCGGGGAGGTATTTTCCCTGACTTTTTCGAAAATTACGTAAAAGTCTTTTTTCCTCGCGAAAAGGTCCCTAGATTTTTTTAAAAAGACCCTGCACATTTATTTTTTCGTTGATAACAACCCGTAGCTTCGGAAATTACGTACAGGCCCTCGGTTCTTTCAAAACAGCTCCTTTTTCCTCGCGAAAAGGTCCCTGGATTTTTCAAAAAAGACCTTGTGCATTTATTTTCCGTTGATAGCAACCCGCAGTTCCAAATTTACGTACAGGCCCTCGGTTCTTTCAAAACAACTCCTTTTTCCTCGCGAAAAGGTCCCTGGATTTTTCAAAAAAACCCTGCGCTTTCCTTTAGCTACGAATTTTCGCCTCTTTTACTTCGTTACATACGGTGGCTGGGATGGCGACCCGCGGGTTTTCAAAATTACGTATAGGTCCTTATTTACTTACGTACAGGTCCTTGCAGGTCCTCGGTTTTTTGCAAAAAAGTCCTTTTATTTTTCCGAAATTACGCACGTATCTTCGATTTTTTTTATGAAACTCCCTGCGAATTGTCGTCTCTTTTGTTTCGGTCCACACGGTGGCTGGCGTGGCGTGGTGCCACGCCTACGTGGCTAGTTCTTTTTACGACGAGAGGAAGTACGAAATTTCAATTGCATTAAGCTATTCCAACTGAGCATAAAAATGATGTGATACTTGAGCACCATGCGATTAATATAGAAAACAAAGACAAAAAAAAACATAATATGGTAACTAGAGAAATAAATGTAATGCCCAACTAAGGAAGGTTTGCTCCTCGAACCACCACTATGTGAATATTGCTTACTTCTCCGAACATGACCACTATACAATGAAATACTTCGTTGGCCTCCTCGCTAAGGAATATGAAGCACTGCTCGCTGCAGTACATTTGCATGGCCAATGCATAGCAGTAGAGAGCAGCCTGGCTTTTGCTTAATGACAGACTTAACGCCATGCATGCGAATGTTGCATGAAGTTTCATTTGCATGCACTACTATAAAAATGATCATCACAGACAGTTCAAAACTATTATCACGGACGGTTTTTTGAACCGTCTGAATTTATGTATCAGTGGTAATCAGAGCTTTATCACAGACGGTTTGTGAATCGTATGTAATAAATACATCATAGACAGTTTATAACTAGAACCGTCTGTGAAGAATATTATCATAGACGGTTCTAGCTACCAACCGTCTGTGATACTCACACATCACAGACGGTTCTAGCTACCAACCGTCTGTGATGTATGAGTATCTCAGATGGTTGGTATATAGAACTGTCTTTGATACTTCCCCATCACAGACGATTTGTATTAAGAACCGTTTGTGATACTTTCCGATTACAGACAGTTTCTGGTTCGAGCCGTCTGTGATAATTCTTCACAGATGGTTTATACCGCAAAACCGCCTTTGATAGTTCACTCTATATCTAAATCTTTTCTATTTTCGGCTAGCCTCAGAAAATGTTAACTCTATCATTTGAAAACAGGCAAATACAGCAACAAACATAGCAACATATTCTATTTTCATTAAGATTAGAATCCACCATTACAACATCACAAGATATCGAGTAGGTTACCCATAGCACTGCATACACAAGAGAACATTTACAATTTTTACAAAGATAAGCTTCATAGCTACAATTTCTGAAAAATGCTTACACTACAAGAAACTTCAGGCTAATGCAAGCTAGACATACACATCCTTTATTAAACTACAATCTAAAACAAGTGGTGCGAGAAAATTTTCAAGTAGCAGAAACAAAAAGGCAACGAACATCATTTTCAGTTTCTATGACAAAATCAACAGCTTCTATGCTGGCTATCTAGAATAGTGCAGATTTGACATTGCCTTCTTCCTTTCCATCTTGTTTCAAGCGAAATTTCAGTCGCTCTTGCCGAACCCCTTCCCACCCATGCCACACACAAATGAATTGGAGTAGTACTGGTGGTATTGGTTCTTCGAGTAGGGAGAGGGAGTTAATAAGGGGTGAGAGGTGGGGAGGAGAACAGTGCCTGCCGTTCGATACAGAGATAATGGATGGGTGAGATCGGGATCCTGGGGGATATGCCGTGGATCGGTGACGTAGCGGGACATTACAGACGGTTCATATTACAAACCGTCTATGCTATAGACATCACAGACGGTTCATAACAAAAACCATCTATGATAACAGGAGATATCACAGATAATTCATAACAAAAATAATCTGTGATAATGGCATTACAAAGACAATATATCGGTACAATATAAATAGATAGTTTGAAAAGATAAAATAGCAAAATTTTATATGGCTTATATATACTCATTTGAAAGGTTTCGACGAGATCTACAACTTTGCAGTTGAGGCAAAACCCAAATTCCGAAGGGAAGATTGAAAATTTTGGCAAAAATAGAAACCAAAAACTTGCAATGCAAATTTAGGGCTAAATATGGCTGATTTTGAGGGTCTTAGAGGGCGACAGGCACAAGCTAGTTATCTTTTTTGGATCGGGCTCATCGTTAACTTTCCAACGAGTACAAAAACGTCGAAAACGGACACCGTATGCAAAAGTTATGCCCGTTTTACTAAAGGTGTCTCAAAACTGAATTCTACTCGGACTCTGGCGGGAGATTATGAAATTTTGGGGGATTACAAGGCGGAAAACATATCACAGACGGTTTAAATAAAAACCGTTTGTGATGTCTGCCATTATCACAGTGGTTCTTATCAAGAACTGTCTATGATGTCTTGTATTATCATAGACAGTTCATATAAATAACTATATGTGAAAATACCACAGACGGTTATTCGTATAAACCGTCTATGATACTTACAACACAGACGCTTCCTAGGAACTGTCTATGATGTAAGCGTTCAGTTTAGCCTTTTTGTAGTAGTGATGTGCGCAGCCAGCATGGCGAACGGACGACGTGAATAGGCGGCTGCATGCGGTGGCTATACATGCGCCTGCTGAATGGTTCATTCACTATGAAGGAATGTTCTATTGTTCATTTGAATGGGAGTTCGGTAGAGGCTGTCCATTTGAAAGAATAAGTCAAAAGAACGCTATAAAGAAAAGAAAGAGACAAGAAAAAAATGCTTACTACAAGGAAGAAAAAGTTTGCTGTAACATGAATCAGGGTATATATATGTATAATTGAGATTGAACAAAATAGTATTGTAAATTATAGTTTCCGCTTACAGTTCTAAGTAGCTTCTGGCTTCTGAAAGCTAAAAGCCAGAAGCCGAAAGCTTTTAAACCGATTGAAGCAGGGCCTTTATCCTATTCGTTCGGCCAAAGGTTCTTTGCTTTTACTGCTCAACAGTGGAGAGAAATAGTTGCAGATGGAAGGTTTTGTTTAAAACAGCTTCTAGCTTTTAGAAGTTGTTTTTAACGGAATACTTTCTTAAAGTGGTTTCTATAAGTTATCTCTACCCCTAAATAAACCACCAGTTAAAACTTTCCTAAACCCACACCGAATTACCAGCTCCCCATAGATAACCTTCACAACGTCCACCCAAACTTATGCACCCAGAAATACAACATCCTAACAACGTACGCACATGATTTTCTCTCAGTCATTCTCTCTCCTTACTCAACCAAATCCAGCGGCCATCGTTCAATGGATCTCCATGCCAACGAGACCCCGCGGCTGATCCGATCTCCTCCTTGCACGTCATGCAGCCATGCAGCCATTCTCTCTCCTTGCGCGTCGCTTCGTCTCGTGGGTACGGCTCCGAGCTCCGATCTTCCCGCGGCGGACGTCGCTTCGTCTATGAGCTCCGATCTTCCCGCGACGGCGGTGCGGCATGCTGTAGGCGGCGCGGCGGGGCAGACGAGACGGACGCGGCGGACCCGCCTCCGCGCGGTGCGGCGCGCGCGACGCGGTGGACGCGGCGCGCGCGCGCGGCGGCGGGGAGGACGCCGCGCGTCGCGGTGAGCGGGGAGGACGCCGCCGCACGCGGGGCGGGCGCGGCGCGCGTGGCGGGGACCTCGACCGCGCGGGAGTGGCCGAGGCCATCAAGGTACAAGCGGAGGCGGCGTGAAGATCTTCCGCGGCGGCGGTGTGGCGTGCCGTGGCGGCGGGCGGGCGAGGCGGACGCGGCGGACCCGCCTCCGCGCGGTGCGGGCGCGCGACGCGGTGGGCGCAGCGCGCGGCGCGCGGCGGGAGGACGCCGCGTCGCGGTGCGGCGGGAGGACGCGGCGCACGCAGCGGGGACCTCGACGACGCGGGAGTGGCCGAGGCCATCAAGGTACAAGCGGCGGCGGCGTGAACTGCGACGCGGTCCGCCTGGGCTTCGTTGGCGCGGGCAACCTGGATCGTCAGCTCCGTGAAGCCTCGGATCCGTAAGTGGCGTTTTTTCCCCTGAGATGAGATTTTGCTTTCAGTATGCAAGAGTGTTAATCGTGCAATTTACATTACATGGAAATCACTGGTTTTACATAAAAAAGACATGGCAAATCATGGTAAACTGTAATGTGGTTATGTTAATCGTTTGTTTTGCATGTTGTTGGCTGCTTAAATAAAAAAAAGACATGGCAAATCAAAGCCTCGGATTCGTAAGTGGCGTTTTTCCCCTGAGATGAGATTTTGCTTTCAGTATGCAAGAGTGTTAATCGTGCAATTTACATTACATGGAAATCACTGGTTTTACATAAAAAAAGACATGGCAAATCGTGGTAAACTGTAATGTGGTTATGTTAATCGTTTGTTTTGCATGTTGCTGGCTGCTTAAATAAAAAAAAGACATGGCAAAACAAATCGTTTGTTTTGCATGTTGCTGGCTGTTTTACATGTTGTACGGCATCCTTGATTATCTGGGATGAAGTAGCGATGACAAAGCGACAAACAGTTGAGTGTCTTGATAGGTCCCTACAGGATATTATGAATTCTTGTCTGCCATTTGGGGGAAAGGTTATGGTATTTGGTGGAGATTTTAGACAGGTGCTACCTGTGGTAACACGTGGGACAAGAGCACAGGTAACAGATGCTACATTGCAGAGATCTTATTTGTGGGACAGTATAAGGAAGATACGGTTGTCACGTAACATGAGGGCTCAATCTGACCCATGGTTTGCAGATTACCTCCTTAGAATTGGGAATGGAACTGAAGAGACGATTGGAGATGATTATGTACGCCTTCCAGATGATATTTTGATTGGCTATACAGACAACGAAGATTCAATAAACAAACTCATTCAAGAAGTCTTCCCATCACTTGAGAAAAACGCAAGATCATCAGCTTATATGAGCACACGCGCCATCCTTTCTACCAAAAATGAACATGTAGATCAGCTAAATGCAAGTATGATTGACAAGTTTCCAGGTGAGGAAAAGGTTTATCATAGCTTCGACTCTGTCGATGACGATTCAAGAAATAACTACCCTATTGACTTCCTGAACTCCATCACTCCAAATGGTCTCCCCCCACATGAGCTCAAAGTAAAAACCAACTGCCCTGTAATCCTTCTCCGCAATCTTGATCCTAACAATGGTTTGTGCAATGGAACAAGACTAATGGTTAGAGCATTCCAAGACAATGCAATTGATGCAAAAATAGTTGGTGGGCAGCATGCAGGCAAAAGGGTGTTCATACCTAGGATCCCTATGTCTCCATCAGATGATATTTCACTTCCTTTCAAGTTCAAGAGGAAACAATTCCCAATTCGCCTGAGTTTTGCAATGACCATAAATAAAGCTCAGGGGCAAACCATCCCAAATGTTGGGATCTATCTTTCAGAGCTAGTGTTCTCACATGGGCAGCTCTATGTTGCGTTGTCGAGGGGTGTACAGGCAAACAACTAGAATTTTGGCTAAACCAAAGAAGGAATTAGATCCAACAGGGAAGAGCACCAAAAATATTGTGTATAAAGATGTGTTGGACTGGTGACTATTTCTTAATATATCTTAATAAATTCTTCATATTTAATCTTTGTTGTCATATGAGGGGCTCAAAATCAAGATGCAAGTGCTAACCTTATTTGTTCCTTTGCAGTTATTTTACCTCTATCGACGGAAGCTCAAAATCATGAGGGCTCTGATCTTTGTTCGAATAGGTATGTATAATGTGTAACAATAGATCTACAAATTCTGCATGTATTATGTGCATATGTTAAAGCCTTGCAGGATGAATTTATTAATTCCCAAGCAATCGATCATTGGTACAAATGCAATGATGGATGAAAAGGGGCGAAGAATAGGTGCGGGGCATTCTGAAGTGACCTTTTAAGGTGTACAAAGTGAACAAAATTATTGTCCCTTAGCTTATGAGAAGTTTCGGGGCTTCCCAATAGGCGTCTTGGTCATATGAGCTTTCTTGCTGATTATCGCATTAGTAGTTTTAGTACACCGTGTGCTCGTATGTCTCTTAATTTTACTCACTATCTAAATTTAGCCAAGAATTTCATGTTGTGTGCTCTGGGTTCAAAATTGTAATTTATCCAGATTACGTTAGTGTGACATTCATTGTTTGTGTATTTTCAAGTGTTGCTTTCTCATTGTATTTGAGGAGTTCACCTATGTATTTCTGCTTGATTTAATTATTTTTTATGGCTGCAGATTACTTGTGATGTTCTGCATCATCAACATGCTAAACTATGTTGACTGGGGAGCAATAGCAAGTAATGGTGTCAATGGTAGCCGCAAAAGTTAGCACATGCACATCAGGTTCTGGAATTCAGTAAGTTCCACCTAAAACTTTTCTGCAAAATGTGACAATGTTTTATCTTAATATACTTGCTTCATGTCTTGGCTATTTTATCTCATGAAATGAGAGACCAAATCAGGGTAAAGGCTCTTATTAAGAGACATATTTGCAAGCTGTTATATACACAGTAAATTTATGTGCAATTTCTTTTGCAAGATCTTCTCCTTTTGTGTTTGCTTTCCTGCCTGTTGGCCTTACCATTCCATGTTCTACAGGGGTGACTTCAATCTAAACAATTTTGAAGATGGCGTATTATCCTCAGCATTTATGGTTGGGTTGTTAGTGGCTTCACCGATATTTGCATCATTGGCAAAAATGTTAGTTTCCTGTGGGTTCTTTTATTTAATTCTTATTTCAATATTGCTCATTCCAGTAGAAAAAAATACTATAGGTGGACAAACATTTTTCAAAGAACAATACATACTGCAGATTAACAATATTTTTTTTATGGTGTGATGGAGGCTAACACATGTTTCAATACTTTAAAGCCTTTCAGGGTATTTTTTTTGGTCATGTGACAGATTGTCTCTCCTTGCAGACACAATCCTTTCAGGCTTATTGGTGTTGGATTGTTAGTCTGGACTATTGCAACAGCTGGTTGTGGGTGCTCATTTGATTTCTGGTCGATTACTATATGTCGCATTGCGGCGTCGATATTGCGGCGTCGATACTTTAAGATGATAATATGCATGATGGAATTTTATCTAAAACAATAATATGTATGATGGAAAGACATCAAAGGCATCAACTACTATTGCGAGCTTAACAAACTGGAACAACTTCCATTGTAATTGTTTGAATGTTGATTATCTCACCAAGTGAGTTTTACCTCTGGATACCAATAGGCGTACTGGCCATATGAGCTTTCTTGCGATAATTTGGTACTGTACTACCCCATGTGCTTGTATTTGTTCATTACCTGTTACCGTCTGAGATATGCTCTCTACTCTTCAACCACATTAAATTGTTAGGACTTAGGACTAAACTGTTACCTATGTTAGTTTATATCATTGTTATATATATTTCACTTTTCACAAATTAAATGCCTTACACCTTAATGCTACTGCCAGGACCTCTAACACCAACAAAGAATGAACGAGAAACCATCTTGATCCAGATCGATCGTAGTCGAAGATTCCTACTTAACAATTCGTTTGTGCTTGATGATCTGTATCCTCCAAACTATGAGTCCAAGTGCTTGCACAACGGAATGGATTCTGATGGCATGACTCAGGACGGTACAAGAACGAATGGGCTGGAAAACAGAAATAATAGCACATCAAGCCGTAATTCACATGGAGGAATTAAATCTTTCATTGGATGGATGGCTAAAACAGCAGTCATGGTTGTAGGTGCCATATCTATCATGAAGGCCGCTGGTTACGAGCCCACGATAGGGAGGAGTGGCATGAAATTGGAAATCGCAGGGTTGTTGGGTAAAGACGCAACCAGTGGAAAGGAGCAGGCCACTCTTCAATGCCCTCCTGGGAAAGTACTGGTACTCGAAGGTGGCAGGGCTCACTGTGTTGTGAAGGAAAGAGTTGAGATACCTTTTGACACCAACTTTGCCTCTCCAAATGCAAGCTATGGCTTAAGTCTCTAATTGTTCTGAGACTTAAAGAAATTGGATATGGTCGGTTATTTGGCTATCGACAATCACGTCCAGAAATCCCTCTCTGAACTCACTCGCTCTCAGGTGGAAGTTTCAGGGATGAACAGTGTACTGACGGAAATCCGACAATACAAAGAACTGGCAAGTGCAGAGCGCAAGTGGTTTTGGCGAACCGCCCTCAACCTCCAATTGAATCTGGAGTTCACTACTAATTCTTATTAATAACTTAACTCAACAGTCTGTTACACAATAGAAATGGTTAATCGGAATTGCAGGATCACAGATCTCCCGCTGAACTCCCTACTGACTCGGACAAACAGAAAACGGCAAAAACAGCTACTGCATTGCCTGACTAAGTCTGCTACTACATTCCGGTCATTCCGGAGTTATTGACTCAAAACTAAAATAGCAGAAACATGAAACCATGCTCAAGATTACAACATCCGCCGCCGCCATTAATGGCCATGGACTCAGGGCCCAACGCCATCAACAATGCATCGGTACTCGCCCGCCTCCTGAGTGCAGACGTGACGCCTCATCTCCCGAGCCGACGCCACATAAGTGCCCCCTCTGCTCCTCGCTTCATCTCCCTCTGCTCCTCACTCGCACTGACAGCCTGCAATTCGGCGCAAGCACCAGATCACAGCGTCACGCGGCAAGGAGAAGCTCGACGTCGACGAGGTGATCGGGCAGTGGGAGACCACGGACGCCGCCGCCGCGAGGTTCTCCGGCGAGCTGGACCCAGAGACGGTTATGCATCTTGCCTATTTAGATTGTTTTTGCATTCTGGTGCATTAGGAACAAGCGTAATGACCTCTCGATTTTTTTAGCCTTTTGTTGTGTTTATAATTTTTTTCTCCCGTGTGGGGTTGTATATCATGAGATTCTATGCGGTCATTTCTGAAGATCCTATGCTCGAAGTTGTGGCGGGCAGCGACTGCATTTCCAGTTCAGTTCAAGTGCCAGCCGAAGCTGATGTCACACAACAAAAGGGTAAGCACTGTTATCAATATTACAAACTACTGTTTGTGTCAAGAAAACTCATGTTTCAGTAAAATGCTTACAGATCAAGTTGCCATGGATATAGAAGGAGAGGAAGTGAAGGTCGGTGTTGGCAATGTTGGAGAACCTATGCTCGATGTTGTGGCAGGTAGCGGCTATGTTTCCAATTTAGTTCAAGTTCCAACCAAATTCGATGTTGCACAAGAGCTTGTTAACGTTTTTGTCAAGAATTTAATGTTGTTATCACTCTTTGCCTGCATACTGATGAAATCACACTAGATATTATAGAGGGGGGGAGGATAATAAACTTATGTCTCCCTCTCATGCATACAGATGTGACAGCGATGGACTATTTGGAGGTTTAGAATGAATCAACTCACATATGCTCCGATGAACAGATGTTGGAACAAATTGTTAACCCATCAAGCCCTAACCAAGAAAATGAGTTGCAGACAATGATTAGAATATCACAACATAACAAACCAAAGAAATCAAACATAGCTCAAGTTGTGCCCCAGGGTAATTAGTGCTTCTTCTCTTACTTTATTGCCTCTCTTTGTTTTGCACAGTTATTTAAGAAAACTATAATTTTATTTGTTGTAGATTACATGTGCACCATAGAAGATGTTGAGATTATTGAATACCTGAAATCAGCACCCGAAAAAAGAGTTCTGGTGAACATCGACAGTGCATGGCTAAACAGAAATGATATGGAATGTATGTTTCATGATAACATGCAATTGGATGGCGAAGTAAGTACAGGTGTATACTTTAAATTATTGATATTTAAACCTGCCTATATGATCTACTTACTTCGTATTCTTTTCTTATAACAGTCTTAAGTGCATATATTCACTGTATCAGGGGTGAAGAGCATCTACTTCATAGAGAAGGTGGAAAGGTTTTTTGGAGAATACATTTATTTGCAGCCTGCTTAAGCGTGATGGTGACCCTGAGGTGACATTAAGTTATAAGACAGACACCATTGATCAAAGGGTGGACAAATATTTACAAGTGACATGGTAAAACTTAAATCGCCATTTATAATGTATTTGGACTGTTCCTTTATAATGGAGATATATTGATGGTCAATACTTAAAAATGTCACTTTATTTGGTGCAGGTTTTCATTCCAATTAACATAGAAAAATGCCATCGTATCTGGCGTTGCCAATGCTAAAAATGTGAGGTACATGTACTCGATTCAATGGGACTACAACTATTGGACCGTAGAGACCTAAAAACTACAGTGAGTAATTATTTCCTTTTTAGAAATATTTTCTTATTACATTATTATTAATCCTAAAATGATATATAATTATCACAACAGTTAAAAGGACTAGAAAGACAGATTAAACTTGTATTGGAACATAATAAAAAGCTTAACCGAGACAAGTGGAAGGACCTTGATGTTTCAACATGGCCTGTTATTGAGAAGATCCAAGAGCGAATGCAAACAGATGGGTACATGCCATGTGACTTGTATTTTACAAAACTGATTATGTTTGTTTCTACATACTTAGCAACTCCGTGAGATTTTTCAATTATTAATGTACAGGACATCATGCGGTCTATGGATGGTAAACTTCATGGAATATTGGACTGGATCTTCCCTCTCTGATAAAGTAACTCAGGTGATTCATAGAGGAATTGCATATTGTGTAGTCACTTGTATATATATCATCTGAACATAATATAAATTTTTATTATAAAACTTATACTACTTTGCAGGATGATATAAATAATTTCAGGTTTAAGTTACCTGCAATCTTGTGGGATTCGAGATTAAACATAAAGAACGGATATCAAGAACTTGAACAGCCAAATGATGACAAAGACAGTCCAAGTGATGTTGAAATTATCGATACTATGGCTGAAGCTCCTAAACCATCAAAAGCTTCACATCAAGCTGAACTGGATGTAACTCCATGTGTTCTTTCCACTGGAATAACATCAACAAACACACAAGAACTATTAGGTGAACCATCTGCCAAAATATTCACGGACAGAAAGGAACTATTGCATCGGTTGAGCACATACATCTGGTTGATAGACGATGAAGAGTGTTTAGAGTAAGTATTTTTTTCTAATTAATTGCATATACTAATACTAAAAAAAAGATGTGGTCAACTAATTCATTCCTGGTCCTTATTTTTTTTTAGCAAAGAATGGGTCCGAAGCACCAGACCATATCCAATTTCTTTAAGTCTCAGAACAATTAGAGATATTTTAGATGAAAATAAACCCATTGATCGTGATTGCTTCAACATGGCTGTTCGGACGGTTGCGTGCAACAAAGCCTGGTTGTGGATAGAAGACAAATACCACTTCATGGACCGACGATTACGTGTAAGTTGATATAATTGTTCCCTTGTTGTGTATATATAATTGTATAATTACTCAAATAATAATTATAAATTTTGCAAAATCAACATCCATATCTCGTTTGGACGAGATCCGCGGCGGTGTGACAAGGTAGACTACAAAGAACTGCAAAATTGCTTGAATGCTGGCTTTGACATGGACTACGATATTGAAAATTGCAGCACTGTAAGCTATATGTTCTGTATACTCCTTTAAAAACTTATATTTTATCATTTTGCACTTATAGTGCAGGTGTTTGTTTACGTGTTCTCTTTGCCATACTATCGCCATAGGTCCTACATTTTATTCATACTAGACATGGTTAAGAGAACTATGTACATTATGGATCCGCTTCTTAAAAAATCATGGTACAAGGGTAATGATCCAAGCATCCCATATATAACTAAATTACACAATATTGCCAATAATTTCAAACTCGCCATGGAATTGGCACATCCTGCGTGGAAAGACGATATTTTTTACTGGCGTCGTAAATTCCCAACATGGGTTCCAAAAACTACGGACTTGTAATAACTTATAATATGTTTCATCTTTATTATCAAATATCATTTGATTTATCTATAAAAATTAAACACGTGCTCTTCTCCAGGAAATTGGAAGGCTTCCTTGTATACAGTTTCATGTGGTCGTGGAATGGCGTAAGATTACCAGTTATCAACACTGTGAGCATATAATATTCTCTATGTATATTTTGTAGACTACATAGCAAATTAATAAGTTAACTTATTATCTGCCATGCACAGCGATCACATTCACTGAGGACGAATTTCTTGGTGGACATTTTGAAGAGCAGTGAAAATGAATGTAAAGACATTATCCCTGGAGAACTCCAAGACCTACTTAAGCAAATCAGAAATTAGATGGTTCAGGCGAGACATGACTTATTATTGCCTTGTTATGCATTATAATTGGCCTAGGCTTGTAATTTCATGACCTGAACTTGCTGGTGATATATATGAGTGTTTTCCATATTATATACATGGTGATATATAATTGCGTGAAACTTAAACTATGAAAAAAATATCGTTATTTGGTTGTTTTCATGTGCATCACTGAAATGCCGCAGTGGCGTTAGCACGGGCACTATACTTGCATTATAATTGGCCTAGGCTTGTAATTTCATGACCTGAACTTGCTGGTGATATACATGAGTGTTTTCCATATTATATACATGGTGATATACAATTGCGTGAAACTTAAACTATGAAAAAAAATATCGTCATTTGGTTGTTTTCATGTGCATCCCTGAAATGCCGCCGTGGCATTAGCACGGGCACTATACTAGTTTATAGTAGTTATTATAGGAGTTGTTTTAAACAGAATGACTTTTCAATGCAAGTGTCACTTACTTCATCAATTTTTCTCATAATCAACTGAAAGATATAACTAAAAGCCACGGTATTTTTAAAAGAGAGTATGACAACATGCTCTCTCTATTTTTTTTTCTTGAGAACAATGATGCTATTTTGGAAGGAAAAGAAATGGAAACATACGTCGCTTCCTTGGGGAGGGGTAGGGCAGTGCATGCAGGGCCAATAATTAACATGAGCCAATAGAAAACTGCCACCTAGTAGGAGGACATGGATGCGAACGGGGAAGGCGCATTGTGGGCTTGCATTGCATTGTACATCTAGCCATCTAGGTGACCATGTTTCACATAATGAACTGTGCAGATTAATTGATGATTATACAAGGGGGTCTGGGAAACAGTTCGTAACGGCCCAATTCTCCTTGCTAGGTACTTAATCTATTGATTTTTATAAAACACGGTTTAATTTGATGCAATCTTGATCTAAACCTAAACTTTAACCATTAATTTTTTTTACAATCTGTTATTTATAACTACAAAAGCATAATCACAAGAAAGTGCTTTGAAATACAGACCTAACGATACCACTTTTATGTCACGGTTTGAATCTAGGGGTGCAAACGAAACAGATAATTTTTATCTGACCGACCGACCGAAGGTTCGCAGAACGAATACATAACAGGTAAATAGGTATCCGGCACCATTTGTCTCCGACTTCAAAGAAAAAATAAGGAATAGGACATAAAATGAGTGATATCTGCCTCTATGTATCCGTATGTCAAGGGATAAGAGTAAGTCTGTTGTAACTTAACTTAAGAACAATATAACATATAGATAGATTGCCACATCTAAAGATACGGGGAATACTGAGTGCTCTTGTTTCGATATCTCGACGATTAATCTCTCCGTGTTCGCTTTGATTGTACCATACTATCCAATGTCACGTGTAAAGAAGCGGATAATTTCTGTCTGACCGACCGTCCGAAGACTTATAAAATGAATACGGAATGGAGAAATTAGTATCCGGCATTATACATGTCTAATTCCGACTTCTAGAGAAAAAAAAATAGAGAATAAGATACAGGGTAAACAATATCCGTCTGTATATGCTCCGATTGCACCCTAAATCTCACCTAAACACTCTATACAAATCTACGGAGGTGGTATAATATTTGGCACGGCATGGGCAACCAGTACCGTGTCACAATCTCTAAGAAAGGACGAATAAGAAAAACACGTTTCCATTAGGTATGGAAACGGATCGGATACGATCGAATAGTTTCAAATACGAATACAAAGTTATATTTTTAAAACGAATATGAATTCGAATATTCTCAAATACGGATACGAATATTCTCGAATACGAATATGAATGCTTTTTAATACAGATTTTACTTGCCACATTAGTGTTTTCTCAGATACGAATATTGGATAAAACAGATTCCTAGCGGTTTTGCTGATTTTTCACTGGTTTTGACCGGTTACCAGTTTTAAACCGTCCAAATTCAAATTTTGAGTCACAAAATTCATCCAGATTTTTCCGGGGTTCTGGAAACAAATCGAATACGAATCGAATACTCTCGAATATGAATACGGATATGAAAATTCTCAAATACGAATGCGAGTATGAATATTCTCAAATACGGATATGAATATTCTCGAATAAGAATATGAATATTTTCGAATAAGGATTTTGCTTAACATATTCGCGCTTTCTCGAATACGAATATCGGATAAAACAGATTATCCGTTACTGTTTGTCACCCCTAGTTTCCATGCATCAGGGGCGGACGCATAATAATTCATGGGTATTCAGTTGAATACCCAAAAATTTTGACAAAAAATCTACTATATATTAGCTATAATACATATATATAATAGCAATTAGATTTAAATGGTTGATATTTATATTTCTGGACTGCTGGACCGAGCCAGACAAAACCGGCCCAACCCAACAGCCCAAGCGAACGCGCGACGCGCTGACGCCTTACGCAGTCCGCCCACTCTGCTCTTTGCTCGGTCGCCCATTCCCGAACGGAAAATTGCTCTCATGCCACAAACTTATGTGTGATACTCCCTTTTGCCACAAAGTTAAATGTCTTTGTTATAATGCCACAAAGTTGAGTTTTATTCCTTTCTTTTGCCATTTCCTCCACTTAAACTCTATTTTAATTTCAGTTTACTTTTTTCTTACCGTTTTGCCCTTCTTCCTCCATACCTCACGCGCGCGCAGGAGTCCTCCGGCGTCCTCCGGTGTGGCGGCGCCCCCTCTCCCGATGGCGGCGCCGATGACCCGGCGTCCATGGCGGCGCGCCACGACCCGGCCTCGCCGGCATGGTGGCGGCGCCGACCCGGCCTCCTCGCGGCGCCGCCACGACCCGGCCTCCTCCGCGCGCCGTCGCCATGGCCGCCGTCCTCCGGCGTGGCGGCGCCCACGACGTCCTCCGGCGACGTTTGTCTCCCCCTCCCCTCGCCGGCGACGGAGATCGATCGATCTGTCTCCCCCTCCCCTCACGCGCACACGGAGCGGAGTTCCGTCGCCGGCGACCCTCGACCGCGACCGTCGTCCTCGTCCTCCTCCGACCGCTCGTCGCGACCGCTTGTCCTCGTCCTCCTCCGCCGCTCGTCCGGTCAAGCAAGCTGGTGAAGCGGCGGCGCGGCCGATGTCGCGGCGGCGGCCATGGACCTGCTCGCCGCTTGCCGATGTCGCGGCGGCGCCATGGACGGCGGCGGCCATGGCGGCGGCGCGAGGAGGCGTGGTCGTGGCGGCGCCGCGAGGAGGCCGGGTCGGGCGCCGCCACCATGCCGAAGGAGGCCGGGGTCGTGGGCGCCGCCGCCATGGACGCCGGGGTCATCGGCGCCGCCATCGGGAGAGGGGGCGCCGCCACGCCGGAGGACGCCGGAGGACTCTTGCGCGCGCGTGAGGTATGGAGGAAGAAGGGCAAAACGGTAAGAAAAAAGTAAACTGAAATTAAAATAGAGTTTAAGTGGAGGAAATGGCAAAAGAAAGGAATAAAACTCAACTTTGTGGCATTATAACAAAGACATTTAACTTTGTGGCAAAAGAGAGTATCACACATAAGTTTGTGGCATGAGAGCAATTTTCCCTTCCCGAACCCGCTGTCTCGCTCTCTTCTCCTCCTATCTCCGCCTCTCCGGTCTCTGGCTCAGTGACTCAGCGTAGCGCCGTGCTACCGCAGCGGGCCAGTGCCCAGCGGCTCTCTCGGTCTCTCCGTCTCACTCTCTCAGCGCAGGCGCGGCGGGAGGAGCCTTCTCATCTCTCGGCTCTCCATTTCAGATCTCATCTGCGGAGACGCCGGATCTGCGCTACGCGGTTACGCCTGACAGCCGAGACGCCAAGTCCGCATTGAGCCATTGACCCATTCAGCATTTCGGCCATCCCTAACTCCCTCTCGACCAGCCGTTTGCCGAGCGCATCAGCCATCAGGTACATAGATAGTGATCTCCTTTGTGATTTGTGAATGCTACATTACATATGCCTGTAAAGTGTAAAAAGGCACCTTTTAAAACTGCTAAAATTGCTCTGTTAGGTTTGATCTGTTATTCTGTTAGGTTTATCAATGCTATTGCTACATATGCCTGATTAACTGATTTGATCTGTAAATCTGTTAGGTTTTCTTGTAAGGCTGTACATCTGATTTGTTTTGGCAATATTGCTGAAGCACTGGAATATTCTAGCAATGAGGAACGATCTTTATATCGTGACCTAAATGCATACAGGATTCTCTTTGTCTTTGATGAGGTAAATGATCAACCTATGAAGTTTGTTTTCTATGATTCTACCGAGTTAACCACTTCATCAAGTAAGCTTTGAGGGATAGTGTTGATTGCATTCAACAGTTGAACATGTCATTTTATACCAATTACTATGTTTGTAAGCAAAAATTTCTAATGAACTTTCTGATTGCAGAATGGTATCCTCGTCTCTGATGCTTTGGTCTGATGAAAAACAGCAGAGATGGGAAGGTTATAGCACAAATCTAGCATATGCACCTCCACAATATCTGAGATATGGTATTTGATTTTCCACTTTCATAGGAGGTGTCTGATGTTTGATTTCACAGGTGTGAACAAATAGTTCCAAGTATCTGATTTTTATGTATATTTGATTTTGTAGATTTTTGAACTTAAAAAAATGAAGAAGTCTGCAAATTTGAAATCTTTGTAGGAGAGAGCTGAAAAGAGCAAAAAAGGACATAATCAATAAGATATGCAACTATCATTAATCTTTACAATTGCTATTTAATAAATGTCGTTATGCTAGCCTTATGTTACCCATTTTCTTGTAAGAACATTAATTTATATATTTTCTATATTTTTATTATATCTACATTACTACATACACGTATCGCTATATCGTGTTTTACGGGAAACGGTGTGTCACGGTATCGACATATCTAAGCAATATAGTTTTAAATTCTGAATACCCATCCTAAAAATTTTGAGTCCACCGCTTCCATGCATGTTCATCTCTCCTTTTCTCACCATGACCTTTCTCGTTGCTCAAAATGGCCACACTTCCACGCGTAAAATGTCATGTATGAGTATGTTACTAATGATGTATTACTAGTCTACTTGATAATAGTCAACGATCAAGAATTTGACCTGCCATGCATGCCTGCAAGTACACGCATCCCCGAGATATTACTATTTACTAATGATATATTACTAGTCTACTATAGGCAGCCACAGACCGGACCGCTTTACGCGTATAGTACTATATGTTGATGGGTAATGGGAAACTATCGTGACGGCACAATTCAACTTACCAAGTAACATTTGGCACGACTGGGCCAACCGGCCAACCAATATCGTGTCAGTCTCTGAGTCTCACAGATGACTAGTCAGAGTAGAAAAGCTCGTTTCTATATATGGTCATGGTTTTTTCTTTGAATTTTATGATGCATTCCACTTGTAGTAAGACCACGCGTCCATACGTACGTTCAATCTCAGGTACATGTGTGTATATATATGTCTGCATGCCGGCCCAAATATGGTATACCCAAGTTAGTTGTTGGCAAGTAACCAATCCAAAGCTCGAGACCGTTAGCTTAGCGAGGCATTAGCAATGTACACGACCAAGCCGCTCTCGGTGTTCACGGGCCACCCGGAGGCCGCGTCCCTGCCGCCGCCGGAGGGTGGCAGCTCCGGCTACCTCGTCACCATGAGCACCGACGATGGGGCAGTCGAGACGCGCTGCTGGGGCTACCGCGGCGAGACGCGGGTGCGCGGGCTCCCCTTCCCGCAGAACCGCGTCATCACCGTCCGTGACCCGGCTCTCGGCGAGTACGCCGAGAGCTACGCCGACGCCGTCGTGTTCGTGCCCGTCCCCGGCCTGCCGCTCTCCTCCAACCGCTACTACGCCGTCCTCGCCAGGGGCAAGGAGAGGGGGCTCGTGCGGGCGTGCTCCAGGGAGGAGGATGTGAAGACGCGCTTCTTCTGCCGCTGCGTGCGCGACGCGAAGCCGCGGCCGTTCGACCCCGACGACGTCTACCAGCAGATGGAGATCGTCCCCAACCACAAGGGTGGCTTCACGGCGAGGGCCGTCGCCGCCGACGGCCACCCCTACTTCCTGTACCGGAGCAAGTGCTGGGAGGCGTACGCGTCCAAGCCCAAGAACTTCGACCTCGGCGAGGCCCTGGGCCTCAACGACCCACTCCGTTCGCGGCAGCTGCAGGCCCAGGCCCTGGCCCTCCCGGCCGTCGGGAGGTGGTACTGCCCATTCTTCTTCATCAAAGAGGACGGCGTCCCCCTCAAGAAACAGATGGACCGCGCCACGTTCTACGAGGTTGTCCTGGAGCAACGATGGGAGGCCGTGGGCGCCGTGCAGGCATGCAAGCGGGTGCTCCTCTTCGGGAGCGTCGAGGCGAAGCAGGAGTCCGCGAGCCGCTCGCGGCACGGCGACGGGTACGTGTGGTTCAGTGCGGCAAAGGCGGGGCCCACCGGGCAGAGTGTGGGCGTGAGCGCGAGCCTGTGGGAGAGGATGCGGTACGAGGAGCACAGAGGCGGTTGGGCGGACGAGGACGACGCCGGGAAGAAGATTGCCGCAGACGTGGGGTCGGTGCCGGTGGAGAGGTTCGTGGTGAAGAGGATGGATGGCAGCGTCGCTGTGGCGTTTGACTTTGTGCATCACAACAAGGTCAGAGCAAAGCTACCGTGAAGATGGCGGCGAGGACTCGCAACCTGTCCGTCGAGGATTTTCGGATAGTTCGGCCCTGGGCTTGTGCTACAGTACCATTTTATCATTCTTTAGTTTGTTGAATTGTCGAGTAAATTTGTTTTCGTCTTGTGGATTTGTTCATTGATTTATGTAGCAGCACACTTGATTGGGGAAAAGGAAGAGGAGAAACGACAGTAAATATAATTGTCAAATTGAGTTGCTTTTTCGCAATTTATAAACGTTTGATACGTGAAAGACCGTACGTTCTTACCATTGGTTTCGAAAGTTCGAGGCTCACGGGCTACTTAAGCTTGGCTTATTTTAGACTTGATTCAAGTTTGGTTCGAAGTTTAAACGAGCTAAACTCGACTTTGATCTCGAGCTCACAAGTTTCATTAAGCTAAACTCGAATAGTTCGCGAGTTTCGATTCGAGTTTAAATAGTGATACATATTAACTCTCATCGTGTTTATCCGAGCCGAACTCGAGCTCAATCTTTTTTATTGTTAAAAATTAGTGTATATTTAAATTATTTTGACTGTTACCGAACTTACACGAATTAAGATCGAACTCGAACTTTTCTTATTGTTGAAAATTAGTGCTTAATAAATTATTTTAATTGTTATCGAGTTTCAGCGAGCCGAGTTCGTGCCTACTCGAGTTTAGACCGAGATGAGCTCGAGTTCAGGTCCATGCTCAGACGTCAACTCGAGCTCGTCTCGAGCTTCTACCGAGCTCGAACCTGGAAGGTCAGGCTCGCTCAATCTCGACTTGTTTACAGCCTTAGTTGCGGCACTCAGTTGGCTTCTATCGACTGGGGCTTGGAGCTTCGGCTTTTGGTTTTCAGCTGAAATTATAATGTAGCGATGGCTAGCTTTTTCTAAGAAAAATAAAAAAAGAAAAATTGAGAAAAAACCGTTATATCGTTATTGACAATGCAAATGAATACGAGAAAAATGAAAAGGGCCAAAAATACTAAAATAAACTAAAATTAGAAGTCGATGTGTTCTAAATGATTTTTGACTTAAATAAACTGAAAACTAAAAAAAGAGAAAGTGTAGCCGTTTAAAACGGCCGAGGCCCGCACTTGCTGGAGATCGTGGAAGTTCGAGTTTTGTGTTGCTGGCGTGGCATATTTTTTTGCAAATCTGTCACTCGATGGAAGAGTGAGGAGTTCGATTACCAAGTAACATGTTATAGAAGCTGCTTCACCCAAAGGTCCTTCCGATGCCATAGACCTGCATTTGATACCATGTAGGTAGCTCTGTCAAGAAGTGTTCCGTTTATACGTTCAGCAAAACCATTTTGCTGATGCCTTCCTGGAACGGTGAGATGTCTAGCAAAACCATGTTCTGCACAAAACTTGTTGAACTCACCACTACAAAATTCCAAACCATTTTCAGTTCTGAGTTTCATGATTTTTCGGTTTGTTTGACTCACAACTAGAACTTTCCATGTCTTGAAAGTAGAAAATGTCTCGTATTTATGTATCACAAGAGAAATCATCAATAAAAGTCAGTATGTAACGACAACGACCAAGGGAAGGTACTTGAGAATGACCCAAAAGATCAGAATGAACATAGTCAAGAAGTCCTTTTGTTCTGTGAGTTGCAATAGAGAAACTAAATCTTTTTTGTTTGCCAAATACACAGTGCTCACAAAATTCCAGCTTGCTAACTCATTACCACATAATGAGCCATTCTTACTTAGGATATGCAAACCCTTCTCACTCATATGGCCAAGGCGCATGTGCCACCTGTCACTGTAGAACCTTGCAATAGACCACTAGTTCGGTTAGCATTCATGAAAACAAGTGCGCCTTTGGAAATTCTAAGGGCTCCATCGTCACCTGAGTACTTGCAACACAAAGACTCTAAAGTGTCAAGTGAAATTAGATTTCTTTTGAAATCAGGACATGACGAACATTTGTTAAAATTCTGGTGACATCATCATGCATTTTAATCTGAATATTACCCCCTTCCAACAACATCCAATGGGGTTTCCGCCTTGTTCGTACTAACCTTGTTCGTAGCATTCGTTGAACAATCGCTTGAGCTGTCGAGAGGCCTGCGCTTGCTAGGGTACGTGGAAGTTCTTGCTCGCCGAGCCAGACAGCTCCTGAATTTTTTTAAATAATACTTTTTTATTCGGAAATTCAAAATTATATTCACGTTTTTATTTTTTTTTTATAAAAGTAACCCCTGTAACCTAACCGTTTGGCGACGGGACCATTTCACCCAACGGTTGGGCCACATATGTCACATTCCAAATTCTAAGACATGCAAAAATGAGAAAAATTCCTAACTTTTTGAATGCTATTTTGTTTCCTTAGCTCTTTACTGGAGTTTCTTTGAAAAGTTTTAATTTCAAAATAAATAAAAAAAATCAAAAGTGCATATAATTCAAATCAAAGATTAAGACCAAGTTATAAAAAAACTAGAAAGATGACTAAAACTGACATAAGGCTCATGGTGGAAACCATCCTAAAAAGCTACGAGTATAATTTTGGTACCAAAAATAAATATCAAAGCAAGTTCTGAAGCTGTCTGAATCAAATAAATATATCTAAATTCAACAAGAAGCATTCTTAGATTTTTTTTCTAGAAAAATCAAGAGAAGATAAAACTCTGAAAAATTTACACAATCGTCCGCTCTATATCAGGAGCATTCACAAAGATTTTAATAAATATTTTGATCCCATCTGATGAGTCTAATAAATGTCCAAACCTCTCAGCTCACCCCTCTCTCTATCTCACTGCCGAGTGTGGCTTACTTGTAGTACCTTTCTTCCACCTCCAGCTTCATGAGCACAAACCACTGGTTTTGACGCCATGCTCATCGTTTTGAATACCACGCCCATCGTTTCTCCTCTCTGCTGACAGCCTATCCTGCCACTATGCCAGGATGACATGGCCATGCCTTGCGCCACACCTTTCCTCTGTACATCCTGGCCTTGATCC